>CM038670.1:231891601-232189101 GCA_021605145.1 Aegilops bicornis | reverse complement strand
AGGATCGGCCCCGGGGAGGGGGTATGGGAGTCACTTAGGTTCTACATGCAGATCAAGGACGAGGAAGACATCGACATGGGAGTCACTCGGCTTCATGCCGGTGATGAAGCAATGGCTAATCCTCAAGCCTCTTCGCGTCATGAGGCTATGTGCTAACAAGTGGTGTGAGTTCTGGGTGCATGTCCAGAACTTTCATGTGTAGCCGGTGCTCGGCAGGGACCAGGACTACTTTTGTCGCAGTCACAGGATCGTCTTGAGCGACCTGATCACCCTACGCCTATGCGGGGTAGCCTTCAAGGTGCAGATATACAACGCCTGCAGCTCAGTCATGTGCAGATCAGGTGCCATAAGCATTGCTGCCAGGGTGACATTCTATGTGCTCTCTAATTACTCAGTTTCATCATTTCTAGATCGTCTGAACTGCAAAACATATATATTTTGCCCAGGGTTCAACACCCTGGAGTTGTGCAAGGGCATGATGCCCCTATTGTCTTAGGTGTTATGTCATAACAGTGTTTAACTTGCCATATGCACTATTTAATTTTGTGTTAATGGAAAAGTGCTAGTGTTAATTCGGTTGTTGCTGTTCATATGTAATATTATTGAAAGTGTGTGATATCGACTAGAGGTGGGGGGTGAATGGGAGATTTTTTATCAAATTGAAAGAAGCAAATTCTTAGAAGAATAATAACACGAATAATAAAAGAACTGAAGTAGAACTACACTATGCATGCAAATTAGACCAGCGACAAAGTCATCAAGACAAAATAGGACATGCAAAGGAAGTACCAGAATATACTAAACATGCTGAAGAATAGATATATAAACTATGTGCAACGAAACTGAAGACAAACATAACATAACATAACATAACATAACATAACATGGGGTGATGAAATTGAGAAAGTCTCTAGTCAATGTCTTCGAGGGAAGGGAGACAAAGTCTTCAACACACAGATGTGGAAATTAAAGATTTGAAGAGATATAATTGGATAGCTCGATGAAGACAATGGATTTGTTTGGCCAGTTCTAGTTGTTGTGACAACTGTATGTCTAGTTAGAGAAGCTTGATATTTAACTCAGAAGACATTTAGTCTTCACCTTATTCTCCTTGAGCTAAGATCACTTAGACCTCTCCCAATCACTCATGGTAAGTGCTACTTCTTGAGCTTGTGTTGGTTTTTCCCTTGAAGAGGAAAGGGTGATGCAGCAAAGTAGAGATAAGTATTTCCCTCAGTTTGAGAACCAATGTATCAATCCAGTAGGAGATAACGCACAAATCACCGAATACCTGCACAAACAATCAAACAACTTGCACCCAACGCGATAAAGGGGTTGTCAATCCCTTCACGGTTACTTGCAAAAGTGAGATCTGATAGAAATAGATAAACGATAGAGTAAATATTTTTGGTATTTTTGGTTTATAGATCGGAAAGTAAAATACTGCAAAATAATATGGTGGGTGAACAAATTACTGAAGGAAATATGCCCTAGAGGCAATAATAAAGTTATTATTTATTTCCTTATATCATGATAAATGTTTATTATTCATGCTAGAATTGTATTAACCGGAAACATAATACATGTGTGAATACATAGACAAACAGAGTGTCACTAGTATGCCTCTACTTGACTAGCTCGTTAATCAAAGATGGTTATGTTTCCTAACCATAGACATGAGTTGTCATTTGACTAACGGGATCACATCATTAGGAGAATGATCTGATTGACATGACCCATTCCGTTAGCCTAGCACTTGATCGCTTAGTATGTTGCTACCGCTTTCTTCATGACTTATACATGTTCCTATAACTATGAGATTATGCAACTCCTGCCATCGGAGGAACACTTTGGTACTACCAAACGTCACAACGTAATCGGGTGATTATAAAGGAGTATTACAGGTGTCTCCAAAGGTACTTGTTGGGTTGGCGATTTCGAGATTAGGTTTTGTCACTCCGATTGTCGGAGAGAGGTATCTCTGGCCTTCTCGGTAATACACATCACATAAGCCTTGCAAGCATTGCAACTAATGAGTTAGTTGTGAGATGATGTATTACGGAACGAGTAAAGAGACTTGCCGTAACGAGATTGAACTAGGTATTGGATACCGACGATCGAATCTCGGGCAAGTAACATACCGATGACAAAAGGAACAACGTATGTTGTTATGCGGTCCGACCGATAAAGATCTTCAGAGAATATGTAGGAACCAATATGGGCATCCAGGTCCCGCTATTGGTTATTGACCGGAGATGTGTCTCGGTCATGTCTACATTGTTCTCGAACCGTAGGGTCCGTACGCTTAAGGTTTCGATGACGGTTATATTATGAGTTTGTGTATTTTGATGTACCGAAGGTTGTTCGGAGTCCCGGATATGATCACGGACATGACGAGGAGTCTCGAAATGGTCGAGACATAAAGATTAATATATTGGACGGATATATTTGGACACCGGAAAGGTTCCGGAGAAGTTTGGAGCTCCGGAGGTTACCGAACCCCTGGAGGTATATGGGCCTTATTGGGCCCATATAGGAATAAGGGAGAAGGAACAAGGGAGGGGCGCCCCCAAGCCCAATCCGACTGGGGAAGGGGCCGCCCCCTTTCCTTTTCTCCTTCCCCTCTTCCTATTCCTACTACTAGTACTTATTCCTAAATGCTAGTACTCCTTCCTTCCCTCCAAGTGAAATAAGGAAAAGAGAGGAAACCTACTTGGAGTAGGTTTCCTCCCATGGTGCGCCCCTTGGTGGCCGGCCACCTCCTCCCTCCCTCCTTATATACGGGAGGGGGGGCACCTAGGACACACAAGTTGATCCTTGAGATCGTTCCTTAGCCGTGTGCGGTGCCCCCTCCACCATATTCCACCTCGGTCATATCGTAGCGGTGCTTAGGCGAAGCCTGCGACGGTGAAACATCAAGATCGTCACCACGCCGTCAGGCCGACGGAACTCCTCCCCGGAGCTTTGCCGGATCGAAGCCCGTGGAGCGCCATCGAGCTGAACGTGTGCCAAGAACTCGGAGGCGCCGGAGTAACGGGCGCTGTGATCGGCTGGATCGTGAGGAGAACGACGACTACTTCCTCTACGTCATCATCGACTCGGAGGTGCCAAGTAACGGCGCCGATCGGCAGGATCGCGAGGAGAAAGTACGACTACTTCCTCTACGTTGTGATCGCTTCCGCCACGGTCTCACGAGGGTACGAGACAACACTCTCCCCTCTCGTTGCTATGCCATCACCATGGTCCCGTGTGCGCGAGGAAATTTTTGAAATTGCTGCGTTCCCCAACAAAGTGGCATCCGAGCCTGGTTTTATGCGTTGATGTCATATGCACGAGTAGAACACAAGTGAGTTGTGGGCGATACAAGTCATATCGCCTACCATCATGTCATACTTTGGTTCAGCGGTATTGTGAGATGAAGCGGCCGGACCGACATTACGCCAGACGCTTACGCGAGACTGGTTTCACCGCTACGAGCATTCCCGCTTAAAGGTGGCTGGCGGGTGTCTGTCTCTCTCACTTTAGTTGAACTGTGGCATACGCCGGTCCTTGAGAAGGTTAAACGGAGTCTATTTGACGGCATCGTTGTGGTTTTGATGCGAGGTAAGAACGGTTCTTGCTCAGCCCGTAGCAGCCACGTAAAACTTGCAACAACAAAGTAGAGGACGTCTAACTTGTTTTTGCAGGGCATGTTGTGATGTGATATGGTCAAGACGTGATGCTATATTTTATTGTATGAGATGATCATGTTTTGTAACCGAGTTATCGGCAATCGGGCAGGAGCCATATGGTTGTCGCTTTATTGTATGAAATGCAAACGCTCGTAATTGCTTTACTTTATCACTAAGCGGTAGCGATAGTCGAGAAGCAATAGATGGCGAAACGCGACAACGATGCTACGATGGAGATCAAGGTGTCGCTACCGGTGACGATGGTGATCACGACGGTGCTTGAGATGGAGATCACAAGCACAAGATGATGATGGCCATATCATATCACTTATATTGATTGCATGTGATGTTTATCCTTTATGCATCTTATTTTGCTTTGTTTGACGGTAGCATTTTAAGATGATCTCTCACTAAAATTATCAAGTAGTGTTCTCTGAGTATGCACCGTTGCCAAAGTTCGTCGTGCCGAGACACCACGTGATGATCGGGTGTGATAAGCTCTACGTCCATCTACAACGGGTGCAAGCCAGTTTTGCACATGCAGAATACTCAGGTTATACTTGACGAGCCTAGCATATGCAGATATGGCCTCGGAACACGGAGACCGAAAGGTCGAGCGTGAATCATATAGTAGATATGATCAACATAAGATGTTCACCATTGAAAACTACTCCATCTCACGTGATGATCGGTTATGGTTTAGTTGATTTGGATCACGTGATCACTTAGATGACTAGAGAGATGTCTGCCTAAGTGGGAGTTCTTAAGTAATATGATTAATTGAACTTAAATTTATCATGAACTTAGTACCGATAGTATCTTGCTTGTCTATGTCTGTTTGTAGATAGATGGCTCGTCTGTTGTTCCGTTGAATTTTAATGCGTTCCTTGAGAAAGCAAAGTTGAAAGATGATGGTAGCAATTACACGGATCGGGTCCAGAATCGAGGATTATCCTCATTGCTGCACGTAAGAGTTACGCCCCGGATGCACCGCTAGGTGCCAGTGCCTGCCGATGTAACCGACGACGTTAAGAACGTCTCGCAGAGCAAAGCCGATGACTACTCTATAGTTCGTGTGCCATGCTTTACGGCTTAGAACCGGTCTTCAACGACGTTTTGAAAGTCGTGGAGCATATGAGATATTCCAAGAGTTGAAGTTGATATTTCAATGTAATGCCCGGATTGAGAGATATGAAGTCTCCAATAAGTTCTATAGCTGCAAAATGGAGGAGAATGGGTGCATCGGTGAGCACATACTCAGTAATGTCCGGGTATTACAATCACTTGACTCAACCGGGAGTTGATCTTCCGGATGATTGTGTCATTGATGTAATTCTTCAATCAACGCCACCAAGCTACAAAGGCTTCGTGATGAACTATAATATGCAAGGGTTAGTAAAGACTATGCTCGAGCTCTTCGCAATCTTTGAAAGCTGCGGAGGTAGAAATCAAGAAGGAGCATCAAGTGTTGATGGTCAATAAGACCACTAGTTTCAAGAAGAAAGGCAAAGGGAAGAAGAAGGGGAACTTCAAGAAGAACAGCAAACAAGTTGCTGCTCAAGTGAAGAAACCCAAGTCTGGACCTAAACCTGAAATCGAGTGCTTCTCTGCAAGCAGACTGGTCATCGGAAGCGGAACTGCCCCAAGTATTTGGCGGATAAGAAGGATGGCAAAGTGAACAAAGGTATATGTGATATACATGTTATTGATGTGTACCTTACTAGAGCTCGCAGTAGCACTGGTATTTGATCTCGGTTACATTGCTAATATTTGCAACTCAAAGCAGGGACTACTGATTGCGAACACCGGCAAAGGACGAGGTGACGATGCGCGTGGGAAATGGTTCCAAAGTCGATGTGATCGCGGTCGGCACGCTACCTCTACATCTACCTTCGGGATTAGTTTTAGACCTAAATAATTGTTATTTGGTGCCGCGTTAAGCATGAACATTATATCTGGATCTTGTTTGATGCGAGACGGTTATTCATTTAAATCGAGAGAATAAAGGTTGTTCTATTTATATGAATAATATCTTTTATGGTCATGCACCCTTGAAGAGTGGTCTATTTTTAATGAATCTCGATAGTAGTGATACACATATTCATAATGTTGAAACCAAAAGATGCAGAGTTGATAATGATAGTGCAACTTATTTGTGGCATTGCCGTTTAGGTCATATCGGTATAAAGCGCATGAAGAAACTCGATCTTGATGGACTTTTGGAGTCACTTGATTATGAATCACTTGGCACTTGCGTAACCGTGCCTCATGGGCAAGATGACTAAAACCCGTTCTCCGGTACTATGGAGAGAGCAACAAATTTGTTGGAAATCATACATACAGATGTATGTGGTCCAATGAATGTTGAGGCTCGTGGCGGATATCGTTATTTTCTCACCTTCACAGATGATTTAAGCAGATATGGGTATATCTTCTTGATGAAACATAAGTCTGAAACATTTGAAAAGTTCAAAGAATTTCAGAGTGAAGTTGAAAATCATCGTAATAAGAAAATAAAGTTTCTACGATCTGATCGTGGAGGCGAATATTTGAGTTCTGAGTTTGGTCTACATTTGAAACAATGCGGAATAGTTTCGCAACTCACGCCACCGGAACACCACAAGCAATGGTGTGTCCGAACGTCGTGTCGCACTCTACTAGATATGGTGCGATCTATGATGTCTCTTACAGATTTACCGCTATCGTTTTGGGGTTATGCTCTTGAGACGGCCGCATTCACGCTGAATAGAACACCGTCAAAATCCTTTGAGACGACACCTTATGAACTGTGGTTTAGCAAGAAACCAAAGTTGTCGTTTCTCAAAGTTTGGGGATGCGATGCTTATGTGAAAAAGCTTCAACCTGATAAGCTCGAACCTAAATCGGAGAAATGTGTCTTCATAGGATACCCAAAGGAGACAGTTGGGTACACCTTCTATCACAGATCCTAAGGCAAGACATTTGTTGCTAAAAATGGATCCTTTCTAGAGAAGGAGTTTCTCTCGAAAGAAGTGAGTGGGAGGAAAGTAGAACTTGATGAGGTAATTGTACCTTCTCCATTATTTGAAAGTAGTTTATCACGAGAAAACAGTTTACTGCGACATCTACACCAAATAATGAGGAAGTTGATGATGTTGATCATGAAACTTCAGATCAAGTTACTGCTGAACCTCGTAGATCAACCAGAATAAAATCCGCACTGCAGTGGTACGGCAATCCTGTTCGGAAGTCATGCTACTAGATCATGATGAACCTACGAGCTATGAAGAAGCGATGGTGAGCCCAGATTCCATAAAATGGCTTGAGGCCATGAAATCCGAAATGGGATCCATGTATGAAAACAAAGTGTGGACTTTGGTTGACTTGCCCGAGGGTCGGCAAGCAATAGAAAACAAGTGGATCTTCAAGAAGAAGACCGACGGACGGTAATATTGCTTTGTCTACAAAGCTCGACTTGTCGCAAAGGGTTTTCGACAAGTTCAAGGGATTGACTACGATGAGACCTTCTCACCCGTAGCGATGCTTAAGTCTGTCCGAATCATGTTAGCAATTGCCGCATTTTATGATTATGAAATTTGGCAAATGGATGTAAAGACCGCGTTCTGAATGGATTTACGGAAGAAGAGTTGTATATGATGCAACCAGAAGGTTTTATCGATCCAAAGGGAGCTAACAAAGTGTGCAAGCTCCAATGATCCATTTATGGACTGGTGCAAGCATCTCGGAGTTGGAATAAACGCTTTGATAGTGTGATCAAAGCATTTGGGTTTATCTGAGACTTATGGAGAAGCCTGTATTTACAAGAAAGTGAGTGGGAGCTCTGTAGCATTTACGATATTATATGTAGATGACATATTACTAATCGGAAATGATATAGAATTTCTGGATAGCATAAAGGGATACTTGAACAAGAGTTTTTCAATGAAAGACCTTGGTGAAGCTGCTTACATATTGGGCATCAAGATCTATAGAGATAGATCAAGACGCTTAATTGGACTTTCACAAAGCACATACCTTGATAAAGTTTTGAAGAAGTTCAAAATGGATCGTGCAAAGAAAGGTTTTTTACACATATTACAAGGTGTGAAATTGAGCAGGACTCAATGCCCGACCACAATGAAGATAGAGAGAAAATGAAAGATGTTCCTATGCTTCAGCCATAGGCTCTATCATGTATGCAATGTCGTGTACCAGACTGACGTATGCTTAGCTGTAAGCTTGGCGGGAAGGTACCAAAGTAATCCAGAGTGGATCAGGACAGCGGTCAAGAACATCTGAAATACGAAAAGGACTAAGGATATGTTTCGTATATGGAGGTGACAAAGAGCTAGTCGTAAATGGTTACGTCGATGCAAGCTTTGACATCGATCCGGACGATTCTAAATCGCAAACCGGATACGTGTTTTTGTTAAACGGTGGAGCTGTCGGTTAGTGCGATTCTAAACAAAGCGTTGTGGCGGGATCTACATGTGAAGCGGAGTACATAGCTGCTTGAAGCAGCAAATGAAGGAGTGCGGATGAAAGAGTTCATTACCGACCTAGGTGTTATACCTAGTGCATCGGGACCAATGAAGATCTTACGTGACAATCTTGGTGCAATTGCCTTGGCAAAGGAATCCAGATTTCACAAGAGGACCAAGCATATCAAGAGACGCTTCAATTCCATTCGGGACCAAGTCCAAGTGGGAGACATAGAGATTTGCAAAGTACATACGGATCTGAACATTGCGGACCGTTGACTAAGCCTCTTCCACGAGCAAAACATGATCGGCACCAAGGCTCCATGGGTGTTAGAATCATTCTTGAATGAACTAGATTATTGACTCTAGTGCAAGTGGGAGATCAAGGAAATATGCCCTAGAGGCAATAATAAAGTTATTATTTATTTCCTTATATCATGATAAATGTTTATTATTCATGCTAGAATTGTATTAACCGGAAACATAATACATGTGTGAATACATAGACAAGCAGAGTGTCACTAGTATGCCTCTACTTGACTAGCTCGTTAATCAAAGATGGTTATGTTTCCTAACCATAGACATGAGTTGTCATTTGACTAACGGGATCACATCATTAGGAGAATGATCTGATTGACATGACCCATTCCGTTAGCCTAGCACTTGATCGTTTAGTATGTTGCTACTGCTTTCTTCATGACTTATACATGTTCCTATAACTATGAGATTATGCAACTCCGTTTACGGAGGAACACTTTGGTACTACCAAACGTCACAACGAATCGGGTGATTATAAAGGAGTATTACAGGTGTCTCCAAAGGTACTTGTTGGGTTGGCGTATTTCGAGATTAGGTTTTGTCACTCCGATTGTCGGAGAGGTATCTCTGGGCCTTCTCGGTAATACACATCACATAAGCCTTGCAAGCATTGCAACTAATGAGTTAGTTGTGAGATGATGTATTACGGAACGAGTAAAGAGACTTGCCGTAGCGAGATTGAACTAGGTATTGGATACCGACGATCGAATCTCGGGCAAGTAACATACCGATGACAAAAGGAACAACGTATGTTGTTATGCGGTCCGACCGATAAAGATCTTCGTAGAATATGTAGGAACCAATATGGGCATCCAGGTCCGCTATTGGTTATTGACCGGAGATGTGTCTCGGTCATGTCTACATTGTTCTCGAACCGTAGGGTCCATGCACGCTTAAGGTTTCGATGACGGTTATATTATGAGTTTGTGTATTTTGATGTCTTGAAGGTTGTTCGAGTCCGGATATGATCACGGACATGACGAGGAGTCTCGAAATGGTCGAGACATAAAGATTAATATATTGGACGGATATATTTGGACACCGGAAAGGTTAGGAGAAGTTTGGAGCTCAGGAGGTTACCGGAACCCCGGGAGGTATATGGGCCTTATTGGGCCCATATAGGAATAAGGGAGAAGGAACAAGGGAGGCGCGCCCCAAGCCCAATCCGAATTGGGGAAGGGGCGGCCCCCTTTCCTTTCTCCTTCCCCTCTTCCTATTCCTACTACTAGTACTTATTCCTAAATGCTAGTACTCCTTCCTTCCCTCCAAGTGAAATAAGGAAAGAGAGGGAAACCTACTTGGAGTAGGTTTCCTCCCATGGTGCGCCCCTTGGTGGCGGCCACCTCCTCCCTCCCTCCTTTATATACGGGGAGGGCACCTAGGACACACAAGTTGATCCTTGAGATCGTTCCTTAGCCGTGTGCGGTGCCCCCTCCACCATATTCCACCTCGGTCATATCGTAGCGGTGCTTAGGCGAAGCCTGCGACAGTGAAACATCAAGATCGTCACCACGCCCGTCGTCTTGTGGAACTCCCCTCCCGGAGCTTTGCCGGATCGAAGCCCGTGGAGCGTCATCGAGCTGAGCGTGTGCCAAGAACTCGGAGGCGCCGGAGTAACTTGGCTGTGATCGGCTGGATCGTGAGGAGAACGTCGACTACTTCCTCTACGTCATCATCGACTCGGAGGTGCCGGAGTAACGGCGCTGGGATCGGCAGGATCGCGAGGAGAAAGTACGACTACTTCCTCTACGTTGTGATCGCTTCCGCCACGGTCTCACGAGTGCGTGAGACAACACTCTCCCCTCTCGTTGCTATGCCATCACCATGGTCCTGTGTGTGCGTAGGAAATTTTTTGAAATTGCTGCGTTCCCCAACAATTACTGCCGAGAAATTGATAGAAAAGCGCAAAGTTATGACGATATCTAAGGCAATGATCATGAATATAGGCATCACGTCCGTGTCAAGTAGACCAAAACGATTCTGCATCTACTACTATTACTCCACACACCGACCGATATCCAGCATGCATCTAGAGTATTAAGTTCATAAAGAACGGAGTAACGCATTACGTAAGGTGACACGATGTAGAGGAATTAACTCAAGCAATATGATGAAAACCCCATCTTTTTATCCTTGATGGCAACAATACAATACGTGCCTTGCTGCTCCTACTGTTAAAATAATTCTGGAACCGGGACTAAAGGGTCGGTACTAAAGCCTCCCCCTTTAGTCCCGGTTCTTACACGAACCGGAACTAAAGGCTCTCCACGTGGCCGCTGCCTGGAGGTCCACCTTTAGTCCCGGTTGGTAACACCAACCGGTACTAAAGGAAATTTTATGATTTTTTTTTTAAAATTGAAATGTTTTTGGAATTTTTTTATTTTCAAATCTCTGAATTATTTTAACCTCTCATCTCTAATCACCCCTCACCCCTCACCCCCCATCACTGCTCAATTTAACCTCTAATCAGCCCTCGTCATCTAACTTCCCGGACGGTCACCCATCCTCTCACTACTCTAGCCTGAGCACGCTTAACTTCCGGGTTCTATTCTCCCTCGTTTCTAAGTCTGCACTTGTTGTTTTCCTGACAATAGTAAGATGCCAATCCTATTAACCTCAGGAATTGTGCTTGAGCATGAACTCACACATTTCACTGTTTGAGTTTGAAACTATTGTTCTAAAAAATAACACTAATATTTAGTAACAGTAATATTTCTTGAATAATTAGTTTGACCATTGTTTGACCACAGTTTGACCATAGTTTGACCAAATTTGACCAAAATTCAAAAAAACTGAAATAATTATTTAGTAACACTAATACTTCTTGAATAATAGTTTGACCAGATTTAACAAAAATTCAAAAAAAAACTGATTTTTTTTAATTTTTGCCTCCAGATCTTAAAAGCCCCGTAACTTTTTTCTGTTAGGTTTTTGAGGATTTTGAAAATGTTTAACGGGGTTCTCCCAGTTAAATTCGGATGTAACTTTTCGAGTAGATGATTTTTCATAGAAAAAACTTTTTCATCCGAGTTCGTATGCAAAAGTTATGCCCATTTTACAAATTCGGAGAGATTTTGCAAATAAAGTCGAAATTCACATTTGCAAATTTTCCCAACAACTAGACCACATATCACATGGGAAACTCATTTTCTTTTATTTTTTTGACATTTCGATCATTTTATTTTATTTTTTTTAAACTGAAAAGGAGATCCACGGTAGCGGGGTAGAGTTTGAAAATGGGACCTTTAGTACCGGTTCGTGGCATGAACCGGTACTAAAGGTCTCAACCCCATGAGTACAGGTTCGTGTCTCAAACCGGGACTAAAGGTCTAATCTTTAGTCGGTTTGAGGCACTAACCGACTAAAGACATCGCATTTTTAGTCCCGGTTTGAGGCACAAACCGGGACTAAAGGGCTCAGGTGAACCGGGACTAATGCCTTAGCCGCACGAACCGGGACCAATGCTCACATTAGTCCCGGTTCGTGACTGAACCGGGACTAATGCGAATATTGCCCCGGACCAAAAGCCATGTTTTCTACTAGTGTAGCATATTAAGGCATATAAAACATCCAAAACAGATAATATAATAGCATGGAACAATCAAAACTTATAAATACGTTGGAGACGTATCAAGCATCCCCAAGCTTAATTATGCTCATCCTCGAGTAGGTAAATGATAAAAACAGAATTTTTGATGTGGAATGCTACCTAACATATTTATTCATGTAATTTTCTTTATTGTGGCATGAATGTTCAGATCCATAAGATTCAAAACAAAAGTTTAATATTGACATAAAAACAATAATACTTCAAGCATACTAACAAGGCAATTATGTCTTGTCAAAATAACATGGCCAAAGAAAGCTTATCCCTACAAAATCATATAGCCTGGCTATGCTCCATCTTAATCACACGAAATATTCAAATCATGCACAACCCCAATGATGCTACCTCTTGAGCACTGCGTTGGATTTCCTTGAAGAGGAAAGGGTGATGCAGCAGAGTAGAGTAAGTATTTCCCTCAGTTTTTGAGAACCAAGGTATCAATCCAAAGAGGAGGCTACGCGAGTCCCTCGTACCTACACAAAACAAATAGCTCAACGCAACCAACGCGATTAGGGGTTGTCAATCCCTTCACGGTCACTTACAGAGTGAGATCTGATAGAGATGATAGATAATATTTTGGTATTTTTGGTATAAAGATGCAAAAGTAAAATAAAAGGCAAAGTAAAAAAGCAAAGCAATAATAAAGTGATGGAATATTGATATGATGAGAATAGACCCGGGGGCCATAGATTCACTAGTGGCTTCTCTCAAGAGCATAAGTGTTCTACGTGAGTGAACAAATTACTGTTGAGCAATTGACAGAATTGAGCATAGTTATGAGAATATCTAGCTATGATCATGTATATAGGCATCACGTCCAAGAAAAGTAGACCGACTCCTGCCTGCATCTACTACTATTACTCCACTCATCGACCGCTATCCAGCATGCATCTAGAGTATTAAGTTCAAGAAAACAGAGTAACGCCTTAGGCAAGATGACATGATATAGAGGGATAAATTCATGCAATATGATAAAAACCCCATCTTGTTATCCTCGATGGCAACAATACAATACGTGCCTTGCTGCCCCTCATCACTTTGGAAAAGGACACATAAGATTGAACCCAAAGTTAAGCACTTCTCCCATTGCAAGAAAAACAGATCTAGTAGGCCAAACCAAACTGATAATTCGAAGAGACTTGCAAAGATAACCAATCATACATAAAATAATTTAGAGAAGATTCAAATATTGTTCATAGATAAACTTGATCATAAACCCACAATTCATCGGTCTCAACAAACACACCACAAAAAGAAGATTACATCGAATAGATCTCCACGAGAGAGGGAGAACATTGTATTGAGATCCAAAAAGAGAGAAGAAGCCATCTAGCTACTAACTATGGACCCGAAGGTCTGAGGTAAACTACTCACACTTCATCGGAGGGGCTATGGTGATGATGTAGAAGCCCTTCGTGGTGGATTCCCCTTCCGGCGGAGCTCCGGAACATGCCCCAAGATGGGATCTCGTGGTACAGAAGGTTGCGGTAGTGGAATTAGGTTTTTGGCTTCGTCTATGATCGTTTGGGGGTACGTAGGTATATATAGGAGGAAGGAGTACGTCGGTGGAGCAAAGGGGGGCCCACGAGGCAGGGGGCGCGCCCTCCACCCTCGTGGCCACCTCCCTCCTTTCTTGACGGGGGGGTCCAAGTCTCCTGGATCATATTCGGTGAGAAAATCACGTTCCCGAAGGTTTCATTCCGTTTGGACTCCGTTTGATATTCCATTTCTTCGAAACACTGAAATAGGCTAAAAAGCAATCTGAAATTTGGGCCTCCAGTTAATAGGTTAGTCCCAAAAGTAATATAAAACTGGAAAATAAAGCCCAATATAGTCCAAAATAGTAGATAATATAGCATGGAGCAATCAAAAATTATAGATACGTTGGAGACGCATCAGGCATCCCCAAGCTTAATTCCTGCTCGTCCTCGAGTAGGTAAATGATAAAAGAAAGAATTTTTGATGCGGAGTGATACTTGGCATAATTTCAATGTAACTCTTCTTAATTGTGGTATGAATATTCAGATCCGAAAGATTCAAGACAAAAGTTTAATATTGACATAAAAATAATAATACTTCAAGCATACTAACAAAGCAATTATGTCTTCTCAAAATAACATGCCAAAGAAAGTTATCCCTACAAAATCATATAGTCTGGCTATGCTCTATCTTCACCACACAAAGTATTTAAATCATGCACAACCCCGATGACAAGCCAAGCAATTGTTTCATACTTTTGACATTTTCAAAACTTTTTCAATCTTCACGCAATACATGAGCGTGAGCCATGGATATAGCACTATATGTGGAATATAATGGTGGTTGTGGAGAAGACAAAAAGAGGGGAAGATAGTCTCACATCAACTAGGCGTATCAACGGGCTATGGAGATGCCCATCAATAGATATCAATGTGAGTGAGTAGGGATTGCCATGCAACGGATGCACTAGAGCTATAAGTATATGAAAGCTCAACAAAAGAAACTAAGTGGGTGTGCATCCAACTTTCTTGCTCCACGAAGACCTAGGGCATTTTGAGGAAGCCCATCATTGGAATATACAAGCCAAGTTCTATAATGAAAAATTCCCACTAGTATATGAAAGTGACAAAATGAGAGACTCTCTATCATGAAGATCATGGTGCTACTTTGAAGCACAACTGTGGTAAAAGGATAGTAACATTGTCCCTTCTCTCTTTTTCTCTCATTTTTTTAATTTGGGCCTTTTCTCTCTCTTTTTTTGGCCTCTCTTTTTTTTCGTCCGGAGTCTCATCCCGACTTGTGGGGGAATCATAGTCTCCATCATCCTTTCCTCACTTGGGACAATGCTCTAAAAATGATGATCATCACACTTTTATTTTTCTTACAACTCAACAATTACAACTCGATACTTAGAACAAAATATGACTCTATATGAATGCCTCCGACGGTGTACCGGGATATGCAATGAATCAAGAGTGACATGTATGAAAGAATTATGAACGGTGGCTTTGCCACAAATACGATGTCAACTACATGATCATGCTAGCAATATGACAATGATGGAGCGTGTCATAATAAACAGAGCGGTGGAAAGTTGCATGGCAATATATCTCGGAATGGCTATGGAAATGCCATGATAGGTAGGTATGGTGGCTGTTTTGAGGAAGGTATATGGTGGGTGTATGATACCGGCGAAAGGTGCACGGTTTTAGAGAGGCTAGCAATGGTGGGAGGAAGGAAAAGTGCGTATAATCCATGGACTCAACATTAGTCATGAAGAACTCATATACTTATTGCAAAAATCTAGAAGTTATCAAAGAAAAGTATTACGCGCATGCTCCTAGGGGGATAGATTGGTAGGAAAATACCATCGCTCGTCCCCGACCGCCACTCATAAGGAAGACAATCAATAAATAAATCATGCTCCGAGTAGATCACATAACGGTTCACCATACGTGCATGCTACGGGAATCACAAATTTTAACACAAGTATTTCTCAAATTCACAACTACTCAACTAGCATGACTCTAATATCACCATCTTCATATCTCAAAACAATTATCAAGCATCAAACTTTTCTTAGTATTCAACGCACTCAAAAGAAAGTTTTACAAATCTTGAATACCAAGCATATTAAGATTATTAAGCAAATTACCATGCTATTTAAGTCTCTCAAAATAATCTAACTGAAGCATGAGAGATCAATAGTTTCTATAAAACAAATCCACCATCGTGCTCTAAAAGATATAAGTGAAGCACTAGAGCAAAACTATAAAGCTCAAAAGATATAAGTGCAGCACATAGAGTATTCTAACAAATTCCAATTCATGTATGGCTCTCTCAAAAGGTGTGTACAGCAAGGATGATTGTGGTAAACTAAAAAGCAAAGAATCAAATCATACAAGATGCTCCAAGCAAAACACATATCATGTGGTTAATAAAAATATAGCTCCAAGTAAAGTTACCGATGGATGTAGGCGAAAGAGGGGATGCCTTCCGGGGCATCCCCAAGCTTTGAATTTTTGGTATCCATAGATTATCTTGGGGGTGCCATGTGCATCGCCAAGCTTAGGCGCTGGCCACTCCTTGTTCCATAATCCATCAAAAGATTTCACCCAAAACTTGAAAACTTCACAACACAAAACTCAACAGAAATCTCGTGAGCTCCGTTAGCGAAAGAACACAAAAGACCACTTCAAGGTACCATAATGAACTCATTCTTTATTTATATTGGTGTTAAATCTAATGTATTCCAACTTCTCTATGGTTTAAACTATTTTACTAGCCATAGATTAATCAAAATAAGCAAACAACACACGAAAAACAGAATCTGTCAAAAACAGAACAGTCTGTAGTAATCTGTAACTAACGCAAACTTCTGGAACTCCAAAAAATCAGCCAAAATAGGAAGACCTAGGAAATTTGTTTATTGATCATCAGCAATTGGAATCACTATTTTATAATGTTCTGGTGATTTTTAACAATTGTGTTCGTGAACAGAAATTTTCTGGAAATTACAGCAAGATCAAATAACTATCATCCAAGAAGATCCTATAGGATTAACTTGGCACAAACACTAATTAAAACATAAAGACACATCTAAACAGAAGGTAGATGGATTATTTATTCCTAAAAAGAAACAAAAGCAAAAAAAACTAAAAATAAAATTGGGTTGCCTCCCAACAAGCGCTATTGTTTAACGCCCTTAGCTAGGCATAAAGCAAGAATAGATCTAGGTATTGCCATCTTTGGTAGGCAATCCATAAGTGGCTCTCATAATAGATTCATATGGTAGTTTTATTTTGTTCCTAGGGAATTGTTCCATGCCCTTCTTTAATGGAAATTGGAATCTAATATTCCCTTCCTTCATATCAATAATTGCACCAATCGTTCTAAGGAAAGGTCTACCAAGAATAATAGGACATAAAGGATTGCAATCTATATCAAGAACGATAAAATCTACGGGCACATAATTCCTATTTGCAACAATAAGAACATCATTAATTCTTCCCATAGGTTTCTTAATAGTGGAATCCATGAGGTGCAAGTTTAGAGAGCAATCATCAAAATCATGGAAATCTAGCAAATCACACAAAGTTTTGGGAATAGTGGAGACACTAGCACCCAAATCACATAAAGCATAAAATTCATGATCCTTAATCTTAATTTTAATAGTTGGTTCCCACTCATCATAAAGTTTTCTAGGGATAGAAACTTCCAACTCAAGTTTTTCTTCATAAGATTGCATCAAGGCATCAACGATATGTTTAGTAAACGCTTTATTTTGACTATAAGCATGAGGAGAATTTAGCACGGATTGCAACAAGGAAATACAATCAATTAAAGAGCAACTTTCATAATTAAATTCCTTGAAATCCAATATAGTGGGTTTAGCAACATCTAGGGTTTTATTCTTTTCAATCCCACTTTTATCAATTTCATCATCAAGATCTAAAAACTCCGAATTTTTGGAACGCCTTCTAGGTAAAGGTATATCATAATCAGTCTCATCAAGATTCATATTGCAAAACAAAGATTTAATAGGGGACACATCAATAACATTTAGATCTTCATCTTGATTTTCATAGGGATTCGGTTTAGCGGCCATCTTATTGACTAAGGTAGCCTGCTTATCCGAAATTTCAGTAGTCAACTTCTCAAGACGAGCAATTTGGGATCTTATACCATCAAATTCTTTAGACATATCATCGAGCTATTTATTCATATAACTCATAAAACTTTTTTGTTCTTTAAGCTCGTTTCTGAAGAAATTATTATGCTCAAATTGTAAAACCATAAAACTCCTGACGTTGCTTTCTATCTCTTCTAACCTTTTAAGGTGAAGATCACCAAATCTTGGAAGAGCCATCGCGATAAAGAAGCAAACCAACACACGAGCAAAAAAGCAAGCGAAGAAAAAGGCAAACGGAAAAGAGAGGGCGAATAAAACGGCAAGGGTGAAGTGGGGGAGAGGAAAACGAGAGGCAAATGGCAAATAATGTAATGCGAGAGATAAGGAATTGTGATGGGTACTTGGTATGTTTACTTTCGTAGACTCCCAACAGCGGCGCAGAAATCTTCCTGCTACCTCTTGAGCACTGCGTTGGATTTCCTTGAAGAGGAAAGGGTGATGCAAAGAGTAGAGTAAGTATTTCCCTCAGTTTTTGAGAACCAAGGTATCAATCCGGTAGGAGGCTACGCTTGAGTCCCTCGTACCTACACAAAACAAATAGCTCAATGCAACCAACGCGATTAGGGGTTGTCAATCCCTTCACGGTCACTTACGAGAGTGAGATCTGATAGAGATGATAGATAATATTTTTGGTATTTTTGGTATAAAGATGCAAAGTAAAATAAAAGGCAGTAAAAAAGCAAAGCAATAATAAAGTGATGGAAGATTGATATGATGAGAATAGACCCGGGGGCCATAGATTTCACTAGTGGCTTCTCTAAAGAGCATAAGTATTCTATGGTGGGTGAACAAATTACTGTTGAGCAATTGACAGAATTGAGCATAGTTATGAGAATATCTAGGTATGATCATGACTATATAGGCATCACATCCGAGACAAGTAGATCGACTCCTACCTGCATCTACTACTATTACTCCACTCATCGACCGCTACCCAGCATGCATCTAGAGTATTAAGTTCAAGAAAACAGAGTAACGCCTTAAGCAAGATGACATGATGTAGAGGGATAAATTCATGCAATGTGATAAAACCCCATCTTGTTATCCTCGATGGCAACAATACAATACATGCCTTGCTGCCCCTCATCCTTTGGGAAAGGACACCGCAAGATTGAACCCAAAGCTAAGCACTTCTCCCATTGCAAGAAAAACCAATCTAGTAGGCCAAACCAAACTGATAATTCAAAGAGACTTGCAAAGATAACCAATCATACATAAAAGAATTTAGAGAAGATTCAAATATTGTTCATAGATAAACTTGATCATAAACCCACAATTCATCGGTCTCAACAAACACACCGCAAAAGAAGATTACATTGAATAGATCTCCATGAGAGAGGGGGAGAACGTTGTATTGAGATCCAAAAAGAGAGAAGAAGCCATCTAGCTACTAACTATGGACCCGAAGGTCTGAGGTAAACTACTCACACTTCATCGGAGGGGCTATGGTGATGATGTAGAAGCCCTCCGTGGTGGATTCCCCTTCGGGCGGAGCTCCGGAACAGGCCCCAAGATGGGATCTCATGGGTACAGAAGGTTGCGGTGGTGGAATTAGGTTTTTGGCTCCGTCTTTGATCGTTTGGGGGTACGTAGGTATATATAGGAGGAAGGAGTAAGTCGATGGAGCAAAGGGGGGCCCACGAGGCAGGGGGCGCGCCCTAGGGGGGCGCGTGATGACCCACAAGTATAGGGGATCTATCGTAGTCCTTTCGATAAGTAAGAGTGTCGAACCCAACGAGGAGCAGAAGGAAATGATAAGCGGTTTTCAGCAAGGTATTCTCTGCAAGTACTGAAATAAGTGGTGACGGATAGTTTTGTGATAAGGTAAATTGTAACAAGCAACAAGTAACAAAAGTAAATAAGGTGCAGCAAGGTGGCCCAATCCTTTTTGTAGCAAAGGACAAGCCGGAACAAACTCTTATAATAGGAAAAGCGCTCCCGAGGACACATGGGAATATCATCAAGCTAGTTTTCATCACGTTCATATGATTCGCGTTCGATACTTTGATAATTTGATATGTGGGTGGACCAGTGCTTGGGTGCTGTTCTTACTTGAACAAGCATCCCACTTATGATTAACCTCTATTGCAAGCATCCGCAACTACAACAAAAGTATTAAGGTAAACCTAACCATAGCATGAAACATGTGGATCCAAATCAGCCCCTTATGAAGCAAGGCATAAACTAGGGTTTAAGCTTACATCACTCTAGCAACCCATCATCTACTTATTACTTCCCAATGCCTTCCTCTAGGCCCAAATAATGGTGAAGTGTTATGTAGTCGACGTTCACATAACACCACTAGAGGCTAGACAACATACATCTTATCAAAATATCAAACGAATACCAAATTCACATAACTACTAATAGCAAGACTTCTCCCTTGTCCTCAGGAACAAAGGTAACTACTCACAAAGCATATTCATGTTCATAATCAGAGGGGTAATAATATGCATATAGGATCTGAACATATGATCTTCCACCAAATAAACCAACTAGCATCAACTACAAGGAGTAATCAACACTACTAGCAACCTACTAGCACCAATCCCGGACTTTGAGACAAGAATTGGATACAAGAGATGAACTAGGGTTTGGAGATGAGATGGTGCTGGTGAAGATGTTGATGGAGATTGCCCTCTCCCAATGAGAGGAGCGTTGGTGATGACGATGGTGATGATTGCCCCCTCCCGGAGGGAAGTGTCCCCGGCAGAATAGGTCTGCCGGAGCTCTAGATTGGTTCCGCCAAGGTTCCGCCTCGTGGCGGCGGAGTCTCGTACCGAAAGGTTCCCTCTGATTTTTTTCTCATCGAAAGACTTCATATAGAAGAAGATGGACATTGGAGACCCACCAAGGGGCCCACGAGGTAGGGAGCGCGCCCTAGGAGGGGGGGGGGGTGCCCCCACCCTCGTGAGCAGGGTGTGGACCCCCTGGACTTCATCTTTGGCGAGGATTTTTCTTTATTTATTTTAAGATATTCCGTGGAGTTTCAGGACTTTTGGAGTGGCGCAGAATAGGTCTCTAATATTTGCTCCTTTTCCATTGAATTCCATTGCCAAGCATTCTCCCTCCTTATGTAAACCTTGTAAAATAAGAGAGAATAGCCATAAGTATTGTGACATGAAGTGAAATATTAGCCCATAATGCAATAAATATCGATATAAAAGCATGATGCAAAATGGACGTATCAACTCCCCCAAGCTTAGACCTTGCTTGTCCTCAAGCGAAAAGCCGATAACAATAAATGCGTCCTCATGTTTAGAGGTAGAGGCGTCGATAAAAATAAAATACGGACATGAAGGCATCATGATTATTCTCATAACAGCAACATATATATATTTTGTCATATGATTACTTATGTTCAAGTGATGATCTATTCACAATGCAAAAGTATGAATTAGAAACCTTATTGGGCTCCAACAAATTATAATCTCAGTCATTGAAGAAATTGCAATTTATCATAACATCAGAAAGAGTCTATGACAGAGCTTAAAAGCAAGTCCACATACTCAACTATCATCTAGTCCTTCATAATTGCTAACACTCACGCAATACTTGTGGTTATGAAGTTTTAATCAGACATAGAGAAAGATAGGGGCTTATAGTTTTGCCCCACAACCTTTTACCTCAAGGGTAATGTCAACAATAATAATTCATGCTCCCCTACATCCAATTAGATATATATATATATATCATGTTCTTTCCAACATGCTGGGCTTGCCAAAGGATAAAATGAAAAAGGAAAGGTGAAGATCACCGTGACTCTTGCAAGGTAGAAGATAATAATAAAGGATAGGCCCTTCGCAGAGGGAAGCAGAGGTTGCCATGCGCTTTTATAGTTGGATGCACAAAATCTCAATGCGAAAGAACGTCACTTTATATTGCCCCTTGTGATATGAACCTTTATTATGCAGTCCGTCGCTTTTATTACTTCCACATCACAAGATCGTATAAAGCTTATTTCTCCCACACCAATCAATCATACATATTTAGAGCAATTTTTATTGCTTTGCACCAATGACAACTTACTTGAAGGATCTTACTCAATCCATAGGTAGATATGGTGGACTCTCATGGCAAAACTGGTTTAAGGGTATTTGGAAGCACAAGTAGTATCTCTACTTGGTGCTGAGAATTTGGCTAGCATGAGGGGGAAAGGCAAGCTCAACACATTAGAGGATCCATGACAACATACTTTATCTCAGATACAAGAAAACATAACTCATTATGTTGTCTTCCTTGTCCAACATCAACTCTTTAGCATGTCATATTTTAATGAGTGCTCCCAGTCATAAAAGATGTCAATGATAATATATCTATATGTGAAACCTCTCTTTCCTTATTACTTCCTATTAATTGCAACGATGACCAAAGCTATGTCTGCCAACTCCCAACAACTTTTAATCATCATACTCTTTCTATGTGAAGTCATTACTTTCAATAAGATCAATATGAACTCTTTGTTTCTTTTTATTCTTTTTCTTCTTTTCTTTTATTCACTCAAAATCATGGCAAAATAATCAAGCCCTTGACTCAACACTAATCTTTATTATATATAGCTCACAGACTCGATTACAAGAGGGATCATAAAGCAAAACTCAAAACCAGATCATGCCATAAACTTTATTCTACTAGATCAAGATACTACTAATAGGATCGAACTAAGAAAAATGGTAAAGATAGGAGTTGTGATTGTGATACGATCAAGGGCACCTCCCCAAGCTTGGCGATTGCCAAGGGAGTGCCCATACCCATGTGATTATGTCTCCTTCTTTGTTGTTGGTGTAATATTCTTGGCGATGATTCCCCTCAGGATGCGGTTCTCCTCCTCGAGCTTATTGACTTGCTGCTTGAGGTCCATTATTTCCTTACGAAGCTTTCCTGTGACAGCTAAAGCTCCTTGCAGCCAAGGGTGTTGCATAGCTGCGGGAGAACAAGTGACACTCCTCTTCATATTTTCATAAGAAAGAAATCTAACATTGGAAGGGATAACTGAGTTTGGAATAGTTGAGCTCTGTAGTTCCCCCATCGTGAACCCAACTCGGAGGCGAGAGGTGACTTCTTGATCCTCCATGGCATCTACCCTCATCAAGTCAGCCTCTATCTCTTCCTCCGTTGCTGGCCCAAAGTGGTCGTGGTCATTGTTGCCCTTGGTTCCGGTGCGGATTAGATACCCGGCTCTCCCCGATTGACTCTTGAGAAGACATCTTGCTCTAATCTACAGCAGCAACAGCTTGAAAACAAAAAACATAGGAGATTTGCGTGATACGGGAGTCAAAACCTTCGGGAGGTTATATAATGAATTTTTACCGACCAAAATACGTATCATGCAAGAAAACGGAGTCCGAAAGGCACACGAGGTGCTCACGAGGTAGGGGGGCGCGCCCAGAGGGGTAGGGCGCGCCCACCACCCTCGTGGGGCCCTCGTGTCCTTCCCGGAATGCTACTTATTTTCTATTTTTCTAAATATTCCAAAATGGAGAAATATTGCCTTAAAAATTGTTTTGGAGTCGGTTTACTTACCGTACCACATACCTATTCCTTTTAGGAGTCTGAAACGGTCAGGAAAGTGTCCCTTATGTATTACTACGGGGTTACGGTTTCAATAATATTGGTTTCAACATTTATGGGATTACCTGAGATATAATGTTTGATTCTTTGACCGTTTACCACCTTCGGATTCGTGCCTTCGAAGCTGTTAATTTTTATGGCACCGGAATGATAGACCTCCTCGATAATATAGGGGCCTTCCCATTTAGAGAGAAGTTTTCCTGCAAAAAATCTCAAACGAGAGTTGTATAGCAATACATAATCACCTACATTAAACTCACGCTTTTGTATACTTTTGTCATGCCATCTTTTAACTTTTTCTTTAAACAACTTGGCATTTTCATATGCTTGGGTCCTCCATTCATCAAGTGAGCTAATATCAAATAACCTCTTTTCACCAGCAAGTTTGAAATCATAGTTAAGCTCTTTAATAGCCCAATATGCCTTATGTTCTAGTTCGAGAGGTAAGTGACATGCTTTTCCATAAACCATTTTATATGGAGACATACCCATAAGATTTTTATATGCAGTTCTATAAGCCCATAATGCATCATCAAGTTTCTTGGACCAATTCTTTCTAGACCTATTAACAGTCTATTGCAAAATTAATTTGAGCTCTCTATTGCTCAATTCTACTTGACCACTAGACTGCGGGTGATAAGGAGAGGCAATTCTATGATTAACGTCATACTTAGCAAGCATATTACGGAAAGCACCATGAATAAAGTGTGAACCACCATCAGTCATTAAATATCTAGGGACTCCAAACCTCAGAAAAATAACTTCCTTAAGCATTTTAATAGAAGTGTTATGATCAGCACTACTAGTTGGAATAGCTTCTACCCACTTAGTAACGTAATCAACAGCCACTAGAATATGTGTGTATCCATTAGAGGCAGGAAAAGGTCCCATATAATCAAAGCCCCAAACATCAAATGGTTCAATAACAAGTGAATAATTCATAGGCATTTCTTGACATCTACTGATATTACCAATTCTTTGACATTCATCACAAGACAAGACAAACTTACGGGCATCCTTGAAGAGAGTAGGCCAATAAAAACCAGATTGCAATACCTTATGTGTAGTTCTATCTCCAGCATGGTGTCCTCCATAAGCCTCGGAATGACACTTGTGTAGGATCTGTTCCTGTTCATGCTCAGGTACACAACGTCTAATAACACCATCTACTCCTTCTTTATAAATATGTGGGTCATCCCAAAAGTAATATCTCAAGTCATAGAAGAACTTTTTCTTTTGTTGGTATGTGAAACTAGGTGGTATAAACTTAGCAACAATATAATTAGCATAATCAGCATACCAAGGAGTACTACGAGAAGTACTTATAACATTTAGTTGTTCATCAGGAAAGCTATTATCAATAGGTAGTGGGTCATCAAGAACATTTTCTAGCCTAGACAAGTTGTCTGCAACGGGGTTCTCAGCTCCCTTTCTATCAATGATGTGCAAATCAAATTCTTGTAGCAAGAGAACCCATCTAATAAGTCTAGGTTTAGCATTTTTCTTTTCCATAAGATATTTGATAGCAGCATGATCCGTGTGAATAGTTACTTTAGAATCAACAATATAAGGTCTGAACTTATCACAAGCAAATACAACTGCTAAAAGCTCTTTTTCAGTAGTAGCATAATTCCTTTGAGCATTGTCTAGAGTCTTACTAGCATAATGGACATTTAATTTCTTATCAACTCTTTGCCCTAGAACAGCACCTACAGCATAATCACTAGCATCACACATAATTTCAAAGGGTAAATTCCAATCAGGTGGCTAAACAACAGGTGCAGAGACTAATGCTTTCTTAAGTATTTCAAATGCTTCTACACAATCATCATCAAAGACAAATGGTATATCTTTTTGTAATAAATTAGTCAGAGGCCGAGAAATTTTTGAGAAGTCCTTAATGAACCTCCTATAAACTTCTTATACCTTTGATGTCCTTGGGACATGGCATCTTTTCAATAGCATCAACCTTGGCTTTATCAACTTCAATACCTCTTTCAGAAACTTTATGCCCCAAGACAATACCTTCGTTAACCATAAAGTGGCACTTTTCTCAATTCAAGACAAGATTAGTTTCTTCACATCTCTGCAAAACTCGATCAAGATTGTTCAAGCAATCATCAAAAGAGGAACCATAGACTGAAAAGTCGTCCATGAAAACCTCACAAATCTTTTCACCAAAGTCAGAGAATATAGCCATCATGCATCTTTGAAAGGTAGCAGGTGCATTACATAAACCAAAAGGCATACATCTATAAGCAAAAGTACCAAAAGGGCATGTGAAAGTGGTCTTTGATTGATCTCTAGCCGACACAGGTATTTGAGAGAAACCAGAATAACCATCTAGGAAGCAGTAATGTGTATGTTTGCATAATCTTTCTAGCATTTGATCAATAAAAGGTAAGGGGTAATGATCTTTCTTAGTAGCCTTATTTAATTTGCGAAAAACAATTACCATCCTATAACCTGTGATAATTCTTTGTGGAATCAATTCATCTTTATCATTAGGAACAACAGTAATATCTCCCTTCTTAGGAACAAAATGGACAGGACTTACCCAGACTATCGACAGCACGGATAAATTATACCTTCCTCCGTAAGCTTGAGTATTTCTTTTCTTACCACTTCTTTCATTTTAGGATTAGGGCGTCGTTGAGGATCACTAACTGGTTTGGCATCGACTTCCAAATTTATTTTATGTTGACATAGAGTGGGACTAATGCCCTTAAGATCATCAAGAGTATATCCAATAGCAGCACGGTGCTTCTTGAGTTTTCAATAATCTTTCTTCTTCATGCTCACGAAAGGTTAGCACTAATAATAACAAGATATATCTTCTTTTCATCAAGATAAGCATATTTAAGATTATCAGGCAACGGTTTAAGCTCAAACACGGGATCACCCTTGGGTGGAGGAGGATCCCCTAAAATTTCAACAGGCAAATTGTGTTGCAGAATGGGTTCCTGTTTAAAGAATACTTCATCTATTTCCCTTCTTTCATTCATGAACATGTCATTTTCGTGGTCTAGCAAATAGTGTTCTAAAGGATCACTAGGAGGTACGGCAGTAGAAGCAAGACCAATAATTTCATCCTTACTAGGCAATTCTTCCTCACGATGTTGTTTACTAAATTTGGAGAAATTAAACTCATGAACCATATCGTCCAAGCCAATAGTAACAACATTCTTTTCGCAATCTATCTTAGCATTAACAGTGTTCAAGAAGGGTCTACCAAATATAATGGGACAAAAGCTATCTTGTGGAGAAGTGAGAACAAGAAAATCAGCAGGATATTTAGTTTTCCCACACAAGACTTCAACATCTCTAACAATCCCAATTGGTGAAATAGTATCTCTATTGGCAAGCTTAATCATGACATCAATACCTTCTAACTCAGCAGGTGCAATTTCATTCTTAATTTCTTCGTATAAATTATGTGTGGGGACCCCGACTCATAAGTCGAGATCACCGAATGCACGTGTACAGTGATCCCAGAGATCAATGCTCACTGAACACACAGAAGATGAATAACAAGAGTCTTACATCCATACATACCGTCTTACACAAATTATGACCATTATGGTCAAGTCTTACATAGATAAAGCCATAAGGGCTGAATACCAAATAAACTTAAGCATCGGAAATCTTCGTTGATAAGTAGAACCCATGCCATCTGCCTTAACCCTACAGGCATTCTGACTGGGAAACGTCCTAGTTCGCATGTTCGTCTCCAACGGACTCTTCTTCGAACTCCTGTTCTTCCATGCCTGGCCAATTAAATAACCAGTGGCAAGCCAATGAGTACTTTGAATGTACTCGCAAGCAACTCATGTTTTGGTTCCAGATGTAACAATGCATGGTATAGGTAAATTTTTGCAGAAAGCTAGTTTTGAGTGCAATAACATGTTCAACAACTTGTAAGACATGCATCAGGAGAATTCAAGTAACCATGAGGACATGTTACAGATATCAACATAAATAGAGTGGGCACCAACCCAACTCAATCATGTCAAGTCCCTTGACTGGACCCAAGTAGTTTTTTTCCGACTATAAACAGTAGGGTAAAACCCCACAGCAATTTTTATATTATAAAGCAAAGAAACAAGTAGTCTTACAGGCTTGAGGTAAGCTTACAGAAAAAAAGAAAAGGAAAAGAAAAAAGAAAGTAAAAAAGAAGGCAAAGTAAAAAATAAAATTACAGCAGGGTCTGAAGCCAGAGATTGAAATGATTCTCATGCTTCTTCTCCATTCTAAACCTTAAAAGTTTTAGCTCCTCCAGGAAAATGAACTTCCATCCTTGAAAAGATGGAGCAATGTTTTCAAATATTTTATTGTTTCTGGTTATCCAGATGGCCCATGCACCAAGAATGATGATCTCCATGTAGAAGGGGTACTTTAGTTTGTCCTTTAGATCTTGAAATGCTTCCAGCACTGACAGATTTGGTGTTCTTGTTGGACAAATAAAGTCCCAGCACTGTTGTACAAATGGGCACACACACATGGTTTGTAAAACTTTGGACGTAGTTTAAGCAGCACCACCCAACTGTCCTTGACCATGCACACGGCTATTCGAATAGTTTGACACTCTGCAGAGGTTGCGCACTTTACCCACAAGATCCGGGAAGCTTTCGTGTCATCCACGATCCATGATACCTCAAGTACTCGGGGGAAGCACCCGATCATTACCTTTCCCTAGACGACACTAACATAGGGTCCACTCGTTGATACACGGCCCTCGTGTATAAGAAAAAGATCGTGGGACTCTGCCCTTTTCACATTATTACGCATACACGGACCAACGGTGTGTCCGGTGCCCCGTCCCATAATGGGGTAGAGTGGTTGCACATGTTTGGTTGGGACGGTAATCACACATAAATCTAATCCATCATTTTACACACCAAAATCTCTCTTTGGTACACCGCTTCTTCCTCAAGTGGTGACCTTAGTTCAACATCTCCCAAGGGCATTAGGGGCACCCGATGGGGTTTTCCAAAAGTCCTTTGAAAATACTTTGTCTCCTTCACCATGCATATACCCGTCCCTTTTTGCGTAGCAACTACTTTAGCATCATATCTACTCCCACCGGCATAACCCTGATAAGGAGGTAGGGTCATGCACAATGCAAGTATCAATGAGGAAGTAACAGAGGCAACCATCCAACGTGGTTTACCATCTCATCATGATTCCGATGCAACAATAATAAGTGATATATGACATGCATAAAAAGGGTTTCATGGACATGGTCAAAGGGCTGCTTACCTGTTCTAACAAGGTCTTCGAGGTCTTCAAATATCTCTGGTCCAACTCCGAGCATTCCGTCTACTTCGTCAACTATCGTCGAAAGCAACCATAATAAGCAACACGAAACGGCAGAAAATAAAAGTGCTCCAAAAATATTAATTTGACTTTTCTAGGACTTCTACGGTTATATGAAAAATAACGAGTGGTTTCATTGGAATTGGATCAGTGGATATTTTTGAACATTTTGATCTGATGGAATCAAGGGGTTTATGGATTTGCCAGAAGTGTACAGAAATATATTTTTGGAAAATGAGCAAAGGCACCCATTTAACAAACCATGATTTTAGGAGCATCTAGGAGTTGGTTTCACTGGATTTGGAGTTCAAATGAATTTCTTATGAATTTGCAAAGTTGGCAAATATGAAGAAATGGCTCAATATATTGTGTTGCACAGAAAGTATTAACAAAAATGTTCATAAACTAAGTTATGAACTTAGAAGCATCTAGGAATTTGAATCATGGCATTTGGATCAATTTTGAGCTCTCTGTGATTTTCTAAAGTTCATCACAAGAATAGGAAAAATAGGATTTGATAAATATTTGTGAAGAAAAGGTCTCTGAAAAAATGTGCAAATAGCACCATGTGATAGATCATGAATTTATGAACTACTGCAAATTTGAATCATCAAATTTGGAGCTCTGTTGATTTATTTATGGATTTTTGAAGTTGACTGGAAAAAGAAAAAAACAAAGGATTTACCGAAACGGGCCAGATCTGGGCGGCGGCGGCGCGCTGGGGCGAGGTTTAGCAGCAGGGCGCCACTGGCGCCCAGCTGCTCGGCTGTGGTGATGTGGGCGACGTCGATAGCGGATTCGGGCCGTCGCTTCATTTAAACGACGGGGCCCGCCCACCGGGTCGCTGACGAGCGGGGCCCGGAGCTCAGGCCGTGTCCTACCTCCCGCTCGAACAGAGCAGAGGTAGGGGAGGCGAGGCCGAGCAGGCGCCGACGTTCCCCCGGCGGTACCGGCCACCTCCGGCGACGCCCGGCACACCGGCGGACTCAGCGCGCCGCGGCGCACCCGTCCATGTGCTGCACGCCCATGGGGGAGCCCGAGAAGAGGAGGGCTTCGGGTGCGGCGGACCGGGGCTGACGGCGGGGTTCGGCAAGGCGAGGAAGGCACGAGGAGGAGGGGATGGAGCACGGGGGGAGTTGGAGGTGGTGATGAGAGGTGCGGGTGTGTTCATGGGGACGAGAGAGGGTCGAGGCCCATGAATTTAAGCTGACGGCAGGCACTGCCCGGACATGGAGGTGCAAGGAGAGCACGGAAGAAGCGATGGGTTGGTCCAGGGAATGCACGAGAGGAGAGAGGGCCAAAGGAGTAGAGAGGGGGCTCGGGGTGGCCTTAAATGGCGAGGCCGTGGCTCTCCGTGGGCGTGGCTCACGGGCACCATGGGAATGGCCGCAGTGGCCACGGGAGGAGGCCCGGGCTGTCTACGGCGTTCGTGGGAGTCGAGTAGGGTGCCAGGAAGAGAGAGAGGGAGCGGGGCGAGGCTCTGGTGCTCGCGCGTGCGAGGCCGGGCATTGGCCGAGCCGGGCGGCTCTGGGCACACTCCACAGGAGGTGAGAGAGAGGGAAAGGAGGGGGGGCAGCATGGTGGCGTGTTGCGGACGTCGAGGCACCTCGACTGGCGCAAGGGGGAGGCTCGAGGTAGTCGGGGGACGCGGCATCAACGGTCGGGAGCACACTGACGTGCTCCAGAGCGCGCAAATGGCCGGCACCCGCGGCTTTTCCTCGCGTCCTCACGCGCGCACTTGTGTTTGGCAGCTGCAGGGGCGAGTAAACAATGTGACAATGGCATTGGATGCTCTGGGGATCCACTGGAGTGAGGAGGAAGGTTGAGAGAGAGAGAAATGGTGCTGTCCAGAGAGGGAAAAAGAGCTTTTCACCCCCATCATCATGGATCCTCGGGCAGGGAAAGATGCAGGGGTTAGAGGAGGACCAGATGATGCCGTGGGAGAAAGCTTAGCTCATGGAGATTAGTGGAAATGGCCAAAACATGCATTTTAAATTTCTGCCAGAAGGTGTTTGATGGTGGTTTGAGCAAGCAAATGAATTCCAAATGATATGAAGATTAACAGGATCAAGTGTCATATACAAATGAGGTTTATCACCAAGTTGGAGCTCATTTGAAGAAAGTTGACAATGCAACTTTGGTAAACCCTAGAAATCAACAGAAATGGACTTCCCAAGATTTATTCATGCAAACCTATTCTCCTTGATGCACGACTTGGTGTAGTGTCCTCATTTGAGGTTACGAACATGTCCACAAAAGTTGAGATCAAAAGGAGAAAGTTTCCAATGTAGAGTTGTTCAAATTTGGTTCTGGACAGGAAGGGTTTTGGGGCACTTTGATCAAGTTAACTTGTTCTCCAACTTGTGCCATTTGGTATAGATGAATTATTAGACCATTTGAGCATGTTCACAAGGTTTGAGAACATTTGGACATGTTTGGCAATGTAAAGTTGCTTAAACTTCAAAATGGACAGAAATGGTTTTGAGGTGATTTCATGGGGTTATACTATTCTCCATGACATGATACTTGTCAAGATCATCAAACATGTCATATGTGACATGCTAGAATTTTCTTGGAATTTTTAGAGAATATTTCCTTTGTAAATATTTCAAAAGCTTGAAATATCCAGAAAGGGTTTTTGAGGAGTTTGACCAATATTTTGAACATGACCATGTGTTGAAACTCTTATATATGGAAAATATATGTCCATTGAGTCTCCCTAATTTTTCCCAAATATTTTTGAAGCTTTAAAATAATTTTAACCTATTAAAGACCATTTCTGGCCTAAAGAAAAAGCCTTTAAATAAAATAGGAAATTAACTTTTAAAATTATATTTTTATGGTTTATGGGTATCCTATATCTAATAGGAGTCAAATATAGTTTTGGAAAGATTTTTACTGCCCTTAATTAAGTACTTGCAGTGCAAATCTCAACTCATGGTTTTTTGGAAAACAAAATTTTGAAAATACTATTTGGCCAAATTACTTTTGTAAGAAATTATTTTGATATCCTATACACATGGCATGATCATTGGGAAAGGTTTTTGGATCAAGGAGAAGGAGTATAAGAGTTGGAGGATTTATTTGATTTTTAGAGCACTTGCAAACAGCAGACAAAAACCAATCAAGGCAAGGTCCAAATCACTCAAAAGTTTTTGTCAAACCACATTTTATCATGATTGTTAGCTTAAGTGTAGTGGCATGAAAATCAGGGTGTGAAAGACCTACCCCCCTTACAAGAATCTCGTCCCCGAGATTCCCAAACTAGGCGTGGAAAGGAGTATGGAAACTTGGATTCGGGGTAGTCTTCACGTCCTTGTACTGCTTTTGTTTCCGTGCAGTGCTCCATTGTGCTTGAAGTACTTGATGGCGTGGCTTCGTGTATGACGCTCTTCTTGATCCAGGTTGCTAATGGGTAGCTTGCGTAAGTCATATTGGGCTAGAGGTCGATGGCTTGGTGATCGACATCCTTGTAGGGATCAGGTTGGTTAGGATGTTGGAAGCACTTCCGGAGCTATGATTCGTGGAAAATGTTGTGCACAGTGGGTAACTCAGGTGGTAACTCTAGCTGGTAGTCGTCTACTCTTCGTCTTGAAGTGATCTCGGAGGGGGTTGTTAAATCTTGGAGTGATCTCAAAGGGGGCCGATGAATCTTGGTGTGGGTCTCCTTGTCATGGAAATGCTTGGTTCCTTAGAGAGGAGTGGCTTGCAGATACACCTGCTCTTCGACAAGAAAGTTCACTCCTTGACGATGGTGGTTGGTATAGTTCTTTCTCCTTGACATGGCGGTCTTCAAATGTTCCTTGACCTGCTGAACGACTCTTCTTCCGTCTTCGGGTAGACAAGTAGGTCACCAAATAATGATGACAACTATCTTGTCTAAGTACTCCATGAAGGCTTTGTTGACGGGGTACATAAAGTAGGCCGAGGGATTGGTGGTGGTCTCTGTTGAGTGTGGGCCAAGGTGTTCTAGATCTAGTGTCAAGGCCCTAAGGTCCTGATCCGACCATGTTGTAGCTTGGTAGGGCTTAAGGGTTTCAAGTGTTCTAGTGTGCGAGTGAACATTTATCATCTTATCTTTAAGCACAGTTTCTGAGATGCCATAGTTCTACCTAGTCCTTCAAACAAATAACCTTATACCACCGAGAGCATCATCTCAGATAGGTCAACTCAATCACCACTCATGTTATCCATATGCTCGTGACTACGGAGGGAGGTCTAATAAAATCCTATATGTCTCACGATCCCAAACTCATATGTATGGCTACCCTAAAAATCCATGGGTAGAGCATACAAGCTTCCAAGCTGGAATGAAACAGGACAATCCAAGTGCTCATCCTATTCTTCCAAGGTCCATCTTAGTGCATCTCTATTTTAAGGAAACACGTCGTATGCCACTCCAAAATCTTGTTTCCTTCCTATGAATCAACTCAAACAATCCGTTAACTTCCATTAATCCCTACATAATCCATTAATTCTACAAATCCAATGTCTATGGTGTTCCACGTGATCTTATAGTGTCCTATAACCCCCCATATGCTTGAAAAGGCTATCTCTGCTATAGTCAGTCCACCAATTCCCATTATCATGGTCAAGTAACCTCCAAGGTCAAGTTTATATCAACTTCGACAATTAATCCAATCTCCTAGTTTATTGTCCACCGAGAAACATGGTATCACGATCAAGATTATCGGTCTAATTCCAATTTACTCCGAACCATGTAGACTTACCCAGCATCTATACTCAACTAGGATCACCTATTTAAATCCAAATCTTGTGTCCAACGAGAATTTCCACACTTTCCCCCAAGTCATATCGTAATATCATCTCCTATCAATATCCCCTGGCTAAGTCAAATCCTTATACCTCCAAGAATTTGAGCTTGCGATCATAATTGTGCTATTAAATCCAATTTACTCAGGGGTAATGAAAGCTATGCTACTCTATAATCATGATCCCACCAAGTTCATCTACCAACATGAAAGCCTTATAATCCTCTGAAGAGTCTCAAATAATTCCTCAAGGTCACTGATATAAACTCATCAAGTCATTTGTCCTCTATTCCTATATCCTCAACTGGTCTTTCCTATGGCATCATCAGTTTTGGTGCTATCTTAGGATGATAACGTGCTCGTTCGCTATGTCCACTAGTTCCATAATGAACCCAGTGTTATGCGAGGTTACAGAGGCTTAACTGGTCCACTTGTAATTCTGTGGGTTAAGCACTTGGTTAAGAACTCGAGCTGGGGTATCTCGTGAAGTCTCGAAGGGTATAGTGATGGGTTTACAGTCTTGAGAGGTAAACATAACTCTACGGGGGTGCACTTGGTTGAGGAGGTTGTAGCAAAAGTCTTCAGTGCTGGTTGGTTGCCAAAGTAGAATCCTTGGTGTATCTTGTCTTGCTAGCCTTCATTTGAGGAGAGAGACGAGAGGGAGAGGTAGCATAGAGGAGGGGAATGCCTAAAGGGGGTTCTATAGTGCAAGTGCAAACAAACAGGTGCAAAAAGGGCCAAACAGAAGAAGCAAGGTAAGGAAGGTGATATAGTCGCATGCTTGTCGCCTAGGGCAAAAGTGCGACCTATATCAAAACACAAACAAATAAAAACAAGCAACACACAATCATGGTTCTATTCGAACCATCATACGGACTCGACTGCGCATAGGGGGTACACGACTCATCCTACCCTAGGGGTTCTCGGACTCAGTAGTCGTGCCTTGTGCCTCATGCAGTCTTCTGAGTTTTCCTCAGGTGTTGCTACGTCTCTTATAGTTGTTTGGTGAAACAATCCGGGTTGAGCCTGAAGATTCTTTAACAACTTCTCACATGTTAAAGTGATGGGGTGAAGGTGGCTCCTTGTAGCTGGCGTTGACTTGGTCTCCTCTTGTCTTCCTAATCATGACGATCACCTATACCTTTTTAAGGTGTCGGCGGTTCCAGGTGGCAATCCTTTATGCAATGACTTTAACAAGGCATAATAGAGGTCCAACATGTCGGTGTTGGGGAACGCAGCAATTTCAAAAAATTTCCTACGCACACACATGACCATGGTGATGGCATAGTAACGAGAGGGGAGAGTGTTGTCTACGTACCCTCGTAGACCGTAAGCGGAAGCGATCACAACGTAGAGGAAGTAGTCGTACTTTCTCCTCGCGATCCTGCCGATCCCAGCGCCGTTACTCCGGCACCTCCGAGTCGATGATGACGTAGAGGAAGTAGTCTTACGTTCTCCTCACGATCCAGCCGATCACAGCGCCGTTACTCCGGCGCCTCCGAGTTCTTGGCACACGTTCAGCTCGATGACGCTCCACGGGCTTCGATCCGGCAAAGCTCGGGGAGGGAGTTCCGTCGACCTGACGACGGCGTGGTGACGATCTTGATGTTTCACCGTCGCAGGCTTCGCCTAAGCACCGCCACGATATGACCGAGGTGGAATATGGTGGAGGGGCACCGCACACGGCTAAGGAACGATCTCAAGGATCAACTTGTGTGTCCTAGGGTGCCCCTCCCCGTATATAAAGGAGGGAGGGAGGAGGTGGCCGGCCACCAAGGGGGCGCACCATGGGAGGAAACCTACTCCAAGTAGGTTTCCCTCTCTTTTCCTTATTTCACTTGGAGGGAAGGAAGGAGTACTAGCATTTAGGAATAAGTACTAGTAGTAGGAATAGGAAGAGGGGAAGGAGAAAAGGAAAGGGGGCCGCCCCTTCCCCAATTCGGATTGGGCTTGGGGGCGCCTTCCCTTATTCCTTCTCCCTTATTCCTATATGGGCCCAATAAGGCCCATATACCTCCCGGGGGTTCGGTAACCTCCGGAGCTCCAAACTTCTCGGAACCTTTCCGGTGTCCAAATATATCCGTCCAATATATTAATCTTTATGTCTCGACCATTTCGAGACTCCTCGTCATGTCCGTGATCATATCCGGGACTCGAACAACCTTCGGTACATCAAAATACACAAACTCATAATATAACCGCCATCGGAACCTTAAGCGTCACGGACCCTACGGTTCGAGAACAATGTAGACATGACCGAGACACATCTCGGTCAATAACCAATAGCGGGACCTGGATGCCCATATTGGTTCCTACATATTCTACGAAGATCTTTATCGGTCGACCGCATAACAACATACGTTGTTCCTTTTGTCATCGGTATGTTACTTGCCCGAGATTCGATCGTCGGTATCCAATACCTAGTTCAATCTCGTTATCGGCAAGTCTCTTTACTCGTTCCGTAATACATCATCTCACAACTAACTCATTAGTTGCAATGCTTGCAAGGCTTATGTGATGTGTATTACCGAGAAGGCCCAGAGATACCTCTCCGACAATCGGAGTGACAAAACCTAATCTCGAAATACGCCAACCCGACAAGTACCTTTGGAGACACCTGTAATACTCCTTTATAATCACCCAGTTACGTTGTGACGTTTGGTAGTACCCAAAGTGTTCCTCCGATAAACGGGAGTTGCATAATCTCATAGTTATAGGAACATGTATAAGTCATGAAGAAAGCAGTAGCAACATACTAAACGATCAAGTGCTAGGCTAACGGAATGGGTCATGTCAATCAGATCATTCTCCTAATGATGTGATCCCGTTAGTCAAATGACAACTCATGTCTATGGTTAGGAAACATAACCATCTTTGATTAACGAGCTAGTCAAGTAGAGGCATACTAGTGACACTCTGTTTGTCTATGTATTCACACATGTATTATGTTTCCGGTTAATACAATTCTAGCATGAATAATAAACATTTATCATGATATAAGGAAATAAATAATAACTTTATTATTGCCTCTAGGGCATATTTCCTTCAGTCGGTTACGTTGATGACAACATCAACACCAAGAGCGGGGGATGAAGAGAACCGTTTTCCTGCTCACTATCGTGAGGCGGACCAGATGGAGAGGTTCTCATCCACCGGTGGTTGTCGATACAACAACAGTAAGGATAGGACAGCTCTATTAGCGATGTATATCATGATCTTGCATTTCCTATGCCCTGGTCATCGTAGGCTAAGGTTGCACCATCTTGGTGTAATGTCGAAGGTTTCACCATCCTCTGGGTCTTCATGTCCTCATTCTTCAAAGGCGTATCTTCTGTTGGCATCGTCTTGTTGTGGTGTCGCCAATCTTGGGTTCAGAAGAGGTGGGTGAGTGTTTGGCAAGGTGTACTCCTTCTAGGCTATCCACGAGGATTACAAGGAATCCCGTGGTCAGGGGCTTGAGGGTGCTAGCGACCGCTTTGCAATAGTTTTGAAGGGAAGAGATCGATGAGGAAAGTATACCTTAGTTTTCGAAAAACTGAGAAGGGAAGAGAAGTATAGACAGTTTTTGAAAACCAGCGATAGTTTTGAAAATAGTTTTACCCTAACCAACGACCATGCTAACTAAGGCTTCCTATAGTCAGGATGGCTCTGATACCAGCTCTGTGGGGACCCCGACTCATAAGTCGAGATCACCGAACGCACGTGTAAAGTGATCCCAGAGATCAATGCTCACTGAACACACAGAAGCTGAATAACAAGAGTCTTACATCCATACATACCTTCTTACACAAATTATGACCATTATGGTCAAGTCTTACATAGATAAAGCCATAAGGGCTGAATACCAAATAAACTTAAGCAGCGGAAATCTTCGTTGATAAGTAGAACCCATGCCATTTGCCTTAACCCTATAGGCATTATGACTGGGAAACGTCCTAGTTCGCATGTTCGTCTCCAACGGACTCTTCTTCGAACTCCTGTTCTTCCATGCCTGGCCAATTAAATAACCAGTGGCAAGCCAATGAGTACTTTGAATGTACTAGCAAGCAACCCATGTTTTGGTCCCAGATGTAACAATGCATGGTATAGGTAAATTTTTGCAGAAAGCTAGTTTTGAGTGCAATAACATGTTCAACAACTTGTAAGACATGCATCAGGAGAATTCAAGTAATCATGAGGACATGTTACAGATATCAACATAAATAGAGTGGGCACCAACCCAACTCAATCATGTCAAGTCCCTTGACTGGACCCAAGTAGTTTTATCAACGCACACACACATGGTTTGTAAAACTCTGGACGTAGTTTAAGCAGCACCACCCAACTGACCTTGACTATGGACACGGCTATTTGAATAGTTTGACACTCTGCAGAGGTTGCGCACTTTACCCACAAGATCCGGGAAGCTTTCGTGTCATCCACGATCCCGCAGTACCTCAAGTACTCGGGGGAAGTACCCGATCATTACCTTTCCCTAGACGACACTAACATAGGGTCCACTCGTTGATACACGGCCCTCGTGTATAAGAAAAAAATCGTGGGACTCTGCCCTTTTCACATTATTACGCATACACGAAGGGACCAACGGTGTGTCCGGTGCCCTGTGAAAACAGTCATGGCCGCCTATTCAAGCACGACCCCGTCCCGGGAGTGACCTCAAGTCACCCCCGTCACTAGTAATGTGGGCACCATGCTAGTATCAGCCTAAGTAATCAATAATTCCCCGTCCCATAATGGGGTAGAGTGGTTGCACATGTTTGGTTGGGACGGTAATCACACAAAAATCTAATCCATCATTTTACACACCAAAATCTCTCTTTGGTACACCGCTTCTTCCTCAAGTGGTGACCTTAGTTCAACATCTCCCAAGGGCATTAGGGGCATGCGATGGGGTTTTCGAAAAGTCCTTTGAAAATACTTTGTCTCCTTCACCATGCATATACCCGTCCCTTTTTGCGTAGCAACTACTTTAGCATCCTATCTACTCCCACCGGCATAACCCTCATAAGGAGGTAGGGTCATGCACAATGCAAGTATCAATGAGGAAGTAACAGAGGCAACCATCCAACGTGGTTTACCATCTCATCATGATTCCGATGCAACAATAATAAGTGATATATGACATGCATAAAAAGGGTTTCATGGACATGGTCAAAGGGCTGCTTGCCTATTGTAACAAGGTCTTCGAGGTCTTCAAATATCTCTGGTCCAACTCCGAGCATTCCATCTACTTCGTCAACTATCGTCGAAAGCAACCATAATAAGCAACACGAAACGACAGAAAATAAAAGTGCTCTAAAAATATTAATTTGACTTTTCTAGGACTTCTCTGGTTATATGAAAAATAACCAGAGTGGTTTCATTGGAATTGGATCAGTGGATATTTCTGAACATTTTGATCTGATGGAATCAAGGGGTTTATGGATTTGCCAGAAGTGTACAGAAATATATTTTTGGAAAATGAGCAAAGGCACCCATTTAACAAACCATGATTTTAGGAGCATCTAGGAGTTGGTTTCACTGGATTTGGAGTTCAAATGAATTTCTTATGAATTTGCAAAGTTGACAAATATGAAGAAATTACTCAATATATTGTGTTGCACAGAAAGTATTAACAAAAATGTTCATAAACTAAGTTATGAACTTAGAAGCATCTAGGAATTTGAATCATGGCATTTGGATCAATTTTGAGCTCTCTGTGATTTTCTAAAGTTCATCACAAGAATAGGAAAAATAGGATTTGATAAATATTTGTGAAGAAAAGGTCTCTGGAAAAAATGTGCAAATAGCACCATGTGATAGATCATGAATTTATGAACTACTACAAATTTGAATCATCAAATTTGGAGCTATGTTGATTTATTGATGGATTTTTGAAGTTGACTGGAAAAAGAAAAAGACAAAGGATTTACCGAAACGGGCCAGATCTAGGCGGCGGCGGCGCGCGCTGGGCGAGGTTTAGCAGCAGGGCGTCATTGGGCCGGCCCAGCGCTCGGCGTGGGCTGGCTGTGGGCGACGTCAATGGCGGATTCGGCGGCTGCTTCACTTAAACGGCGGGGCCCGGAGCTCAGTTGCCTCCTACCTCCCTTCAACAGAGCAGGGCAGGGGAGGCGAGGCTGAGCAGGCGCGCCTCGGCGGTACTGCCACCTCCGTGACGCCTGCAAACTGGGACTCACACAAGGACAAGACCCGTCCATGTGCTGCAGACGCCCACGGGGAGCCCGGAAGAGGAGGGCTTGGGCATCGAGGCCGACAATGAGGTTCGGCAAGGCGAGGAAGGCACAAGGAGGAGGGGATGGAGCACGGGGGAGTTGGAGGTGGTGATGAGAGGGTGCGGTGTGTTCATGGGGACGAGAGAGGGTCGAGGCCCATGAATTTAAGCTGGCTGCCGGGCGCACTGTTCCGGCCATGGAGGTGCAAGGAGAGCACGGAAGAAGCGATGGGTTGGTCCAAGGAATGCACGGGAGGGAGAGAGGGCCAAAGGAGTAGAGAGGGGGCTCGAGGATGGCCTTAAATGGCGAGGCCGTGGCTCTCCGTGGACGTGGCCTACGGGCACCCGCGGGAATGGCCGCAGTGGCCACGGGAGGAGGCCCGGGGCTGTCTACGGTGTTCATGGGAGTCGAGTAGGGTGCCAGGAAGAGAGAGAGGGAGCGGGGCGAGGCTCTGGTGCTCGCGCGTGCGAGGCCGGGCATTGTCTATCCGGGCGACTCTGGGCACGCGCCGCAGGAGGTGAGAGAGAGAGGGAAAGGAGGGGGGGAAGCATGGTGGCGTGTTGCGGACGTCGAGGCACCTCGACTGGCGTAAGGGGGAGGCTCGAGGTGGTCGGGGCACGCGGCGTCAACGGTCGGGAGCACGCTGACGTGCTCTAGAGCGCGCAAATGGCCGGCACCCGCGGCTTTTCCTCGCGTCCTCACGCGCCCACTTGTGTCTGGTAGCTGCAGGGGGGAGTAAAGATTGTGACAATGGCATTGGATGCTCTGGGGATCCACTGGAGTGAGGAGGGAGGTTGAGAGAGAGAGAAATGGTGCTGTCCAGAGAGGGAAATGAGCTTTTCACCCCCATAATCATGGCTCCTCGGGCAGGGAAATATGCAGGGGTTAGAGGAGGACCAGATGATGCTGTGGGAGAAAGCTTAGCTCATGGAGATTAGTGGAAATGGCCAAAACATGCATTTTAAATTTACGCGAGAAGGTGTTTGATGGTGGTTTGAGCAAGCAAATGAATTCCAAATGATATGAAGATTAACAGGATCAAGTGTCATATAGAAATGAGGTTGATCACCAAGTTGGAGCTCATTTGAAGAAAGTTGACAATGCAACTTTGGTAAACCCTAGAAATCAACAGAAATGGACTTCCCAAGATTTATTCATGCAAACCTATTCTCCTTGATGCACCACTTGGTGTAGTGTCATCATTTGAGGTTCTGAACATGTCCACAAAAGTTGAGATCAAAAGGAGAAAGTTTCCAATGTAGAGTTGTTCAAATTTGGTTCTGGACAGGAAGGGTTTTGGGGCACTTTGATCAAGTTAACTTGTTCTCCAACTTGGGACATTTGGTCTAGATGAATTATTAGACCATTTGATCATGTTCACAAGGTTTGAGAACATTTGGACATGTTTGGCAATGTAAAGTTGCTCAAACTTCAAAATGGACAGAAATGGTTTTGAGGGGGTTTCATGGGGTTATACTATTCTCCATGACATGATACTTGTCAAGATCATCAAACATGTCATATGTGACATGCTAGAATTTTCTTGGAATTTTTGGAGAATATTTCCTTTGTAAATATTTCAAAAGCTTGAAATATCCAGAAAGGGTTTTTGAGGAGTTTGACCAATATTTTGAACATGACCATGTGTTGAAACTCTTATATATGGAAAATATATGTCCATTGAGTCTCCCTAATATTTCCCAAATATTTGTAAAGCTTTAAAATAATTTTAACCTATTAAAGACCATTTCTGGCCTAAAGAAAAAGCCTTTAAATAAAATAGGAAAGTAACTTTTAAAATTATATTTTTATGGTTTATGGGTATCCTATATCTAATAGGAGTCAAATATAGTTTTGGAAAGATTTTTACTGCCCTTAATTAAGTACTTGCAGTGCAAATCTCAATTCAGGGGTTTTTGGAAAACAAACTTTTGAAAATACTAGTTGGCCAAATTATTTTTGTAAGAAATTATTTTTATGTCCTATACACATGGCATGATCACTGGGCAAGGTTTTTGGATCAAGGAGAATGAGTGTAAGAGTTGGAGGAATTATTTGATTTTTAGAGCACTTGCAGACAGCAGACAAAAACCAATCAAGGCAAGGTCCAAATCACTCAAAAGTTTTTGTCAAACCACATTTTATCATGATTGTTAGCTTAAGTGTAGTGGCATGAAAATCAGGGTGTGACAGTATGCGGTATAACACTAGCACTAGCACCCATATCACATAAGCCATGATAACAATGATCTCCTATTTTAACAGAAATAACAGGCACGCCTACCACAGGTCTATGTTTATCCTTAGCACAAGGCTTAGCAATTCTAGCCTTTTCACCATCGAACTGAATAACATGCCCATCAATATTATCATACAAGAGATCTTTAACAATAGCAATATTAGGTTCTACTTTAACTTGCTCAGGAGGTGTATAAGTTCTAATATTGCTTTTACTTAACAACGATTGAAGCTTTAGCATGATCCTTTATTCTAACAGGGAAAGGTGGTTTCTCAACATAAGAAGTAGGAACAATAGGATCATTATAAGTGACAGTCTTTTCTTCAACTTTAATAGGTGCAGCTACTTTTACTTCTATGGGAGGATGATATTTAAACCACTTCTCCTTAGGGAGATCAGCATAAGTAGCAAAATATTCACATAAAGAAGCTACTATCTCAGAGTGATGTCCATATTTAGTGCTAAACTTACGGAAAATATCGGTGTCCATAAAAGATTTAACACAATCAAACTTAGGTGTCATACCTGTCTCCTTACCTTCGTCGAGGTCCCAATATTCAGAGTTGCGTTTAATTCTATCCAATAAGTTCCATCTGAATTCAATAGTCTTCATCATAAAAGAGCCAGCACAAGAAGTATCGAGCAGTGTTTGATTATTATGAGAAAGCCGATCATAAAAACTTTACATAATTATTTCTCTCGAGAGCCCATGATTGGGGCATGAATATAACATTGATTTAAGCCTCCCCCAAGCTTGAGCGATGCTTTCTCCTTCGCGAGGCCAGAAATCATATATATAATTACGATCATGATGAACAAGATGCATAGGGTAATACTTTTGATGAAATTCCAACTTCAATCTTTTATAGTTCCATGATCTCATATCATCACATAGCCTATACCATATCAATGTGTCTCCCTTCAAAGATAAAGGGAAGACCTTCTTCTTAGCAACATCATCGGGTACACCTGCAAGCTTAAATAATCCACAAACTTCATCCACATATATTAAGTGCTCATCAGGATGCTTTGTTCCATCTCCTGTAAAAGGGTTAGCTAGCATTTTTCCATCATACCCGAAGGAAATTCAAAAGGAGTTTCATTTTCAATAGGTTCAGTAGGTTGAGGAGCAACTCTTTTCTCTACTGGACAGGGTGAAGATACCCCGAACAAGCCCCTCAGAGAATTACTTTCCATATTAACAAGTGACAGTAAATTTCAGCACACTATATAAATTTTTCCTTACCAAATTCCACCTACCAAAGGTGCTACACTCCCCGGCAACGGCGCCAGAAAAGAGTCTTGATGACCCACAAGTATAGGGGATCTATCGTAGTCCTTTCGATAAGTAAGAGTGTCGAACCCAACAAGGAGCAGAAGGAAATGATAAGCGGTTTTCAGCAAGGTATTCTCTGCAAGTACTGAAATAAGTGGTGACAGATAGTTTTGTGATAAGGTAAATTGTAACGAGCAACAAGTAACAAAAGTAAATAAGGTGAAGCACGGTGGCCCAATCCTTTTTGTAGCAAAGGACAAGCCGGACCAAACTCTTATAATAGGAAAAGCGCTCCCGAGGACACATGGGAATATCGTCAGGCTAGTTTTCATCACGTTCATATGATTCGCGTTTGATACTTTGATAATTTGATATGTGGGTGGACCAGTGCTTGGGTGCTGTTCTTACTTGAACAAGCATCCCACTTATGATTAACCTCTATTGCAAGCATCCGCAACTACAACAAAAGTATTAAGGTAAACCTAACCATAGCATGAAACATGTGGATCCACATCAGCCCCTTACGAAGCAACGCATAAACTAGGGTTTAAGCTTCTGTCAGTCTAGCAACCCATCATCTACTTATTACTTCCCAATGCTTTCCTCTAGGCCCAAGTAATGGTGAAGTGTTATGTATTCGACGTTCACATAAAACCACTAGAGGCTAGACAACATACATCTTATCAAAATATCAAACGAATATCAAATTCACATGACTACCAATAGCAAGACTTCTCCCTTGTCCTCAGGAACAAAGGTAACTACTCACAAAGCATATTCATGTTCATAATAAGAGGGGTAATAATATGCATATAGGATCTTAACATATGATCTTCCACCAAATAAACCAACTAGCATCAACTACAAGGAGTAATCAACACTACTAGCAACCTACTAGCACCAATCCTGGACTTTGAGACAAGAATTGGATACAAGAGATGAACTAGGGTTTGGAGATGAGATGGTGCTGGTGAAGATGTTGATGGAGATTGCCCTCTCCCGATGAGAGGAGCATTGGTGATGACGATGGTGATGATTTCCCCCTCCCGGAGGGAAGTGTCCCCGGCAGAACAGCTCTGCCGGAGCCCTAGATTGGTTCCGCCAAGGTTCCGCCTCGTGGCGGCGGAGTCTCGTCCCGAAAGGTTCCCTCTGATTTTTTTCTCATCGAAAGACTTCATATAGCAGAAGATGGACGTCGGAGACCCACCAGGGGGCCCACGAGGTAGAGGGGCGCGCCCCCACCCTCGTGAGCAGGGTGTGGACCCCATGGACTTCATCTTTGGTGAGGATGTTTCTTTATTTATTTTAAGATATTCCGTGGAGTTTCAGGACTTTTGGAGTTGCGCAGAATAGGTCTCTAATATTTGCTCCTTTTCCAGCCTAGAATTCCAGCTGCCGGCATTCTCCCTCCTTATGTAAACCTTGTAAAATAAGAGAGAATAGCCATAAGTATTGTGACATGAAGTGAAATATCAGCCCATAATGCAATAAATATCGATATAAAAGCATGATGCAAAATGGACGTATCAGCGCGCCCTCCACCCTCGTGGCCACCTCCCTCCTTTCTTGACGGGGGGTCCAAGTCTCCTGGATCATATTCGGTGAGAAAATCATGTTCCCGAAGGTTTGATTCCATTTGGACTCCGTTTGATATTCCGTTTCTTCGAAACACTGCAATAGGCAAAAAACAGCAATTCCGGGCTGGGCCTCCGGTTAATAGGTTAGTCCCAAAAGTAATATAAAAGTGGGAAATAAAGCCCAATATAGTCCAAAACAGTAGATAATATAGCATGGAGCAATAAAAAATTATAGATACATTGGAGACATATCAGATGACAAGCCAATCAATTGTTTCATACTTTTGATGTTCTCAAACTTTTTCAACTTTCACGCAATACATGAGCGTGAGCCATGGACATAGCACTATAGGTGAAATAGAAGGTGGTCATGGAGAAGACAAAAAGAAGGAGATAGTCTCATATCAACTACGCGTATCAACGGGCTATGGAGATGCCCATCAACAGATATCAATGTCAGTGAGTAGGGATTGCCATGCAACGTGTGCACTAGAGCTATAAGTTTACGAAAGCTCAAAATGAAACTAATGGGTGTGCATCCAACTCGCTTGCTCACGAAGACCTAGGGAAATTTGAAGAAGCCCATCATTGGAATATACAAGCCAAGTTCTATAATGAAAAATTCCCACTAGTATATGAAAGTAACAACATAGGAGACTCTCTATCATGAAGATCATGGTGCTACTTTGAAGCACAAGTGTGGTAAAAGGATAGTAACATTGTCCCTTCTCTCTTTTCTCTCATTTTTTCTATTTGGGCCTTCTCTCATTTTTTCTGGCCTCTTTCTTTTTCGTCCAGTCTCATCCCGACTTCTGGGGGAATCATAGTCTCCATCATCCTTTCCTCACATGGAACAATGCTCTAATAATGAAGATCATCACACTTTTATTTACTTACAACTCAAGAATTAAAACTCGATACTTAGAACAAAATATGAGTCTATGTGAATGCCTCCGTGATGTGCGGGATGTGCAATGAATCAAGAGTGACATGTATGAAAGAATTATGAATGGTGGCTTTGCCACAAATACGATGTCAACTACATGATCATGCAATGCAATATGACAATGATGAAGCGTGTCATAATAAACGGAATGGTGGAAAGTTGCATGGCAATATATCTCGGAATGGCTATGGAAATGCCATAATAGGTAGGTATGGTGCCTGTTTTGAGGAAGGTATATGGTGGGTGTATGGTACCGTCGAAAGTTGGGCGGTACTAGAGAGGCTAGCAATGGTGGAAGGGTGAGAGTGCGTATAATCCATGGACTAAACATTAGTCATAAAGAACTCACATACTTATTGCAAATATCTATTAGTTATCGAAACGAAGTACTACGCGCATGCTTCTAGGGGGATAGATTGGTAGGAAAAGACCATCGCTCGTCCTCGACCGCCACTCATAAGGAAGACAATCAATAAATAAGTCATGCTCCGACTTCATCACATAACGGTTCACCATACGTGCATGCTACGGGAAGCTCAAACTTTAACACAAGTATTTCTCAAATTCACAATTACTCACTAGCATGACTCTAATATCACCATCTTTATATCTCAAAACAATCATAAGGAATCAAACTTCTCATAGAAATCAATGCACTTTATATGGAAGTTTTTATTATATCCCTCTTAGATGCCTATAATATTAGGACTAAATTTATAACCAAAGAAAATTACCATGCTGTTTAAAGACTCTCAAATAATATAAGTGAAGCACTAGAGCAAAATTGCCTAGCTCAAAAGATATAAGTGAAGCACATAGAGTATTCTAATAAATCACGATTCATGCGTGTCCCTCTAAAAAGGTGTGTACAACAAGGATGATTGTGGCAAACTAAAAAGCAAAGACTCAAATCATACAAGACTCTCCAAGCAAAACACATATCATGTGGTGAATAAAAATATAGCCTCAAGTAAAGTTACCGATAGAGCGAAGATTTAAAGAGGGATGCCTTCCGGTGCATCCCCAAGCTTAGGCTCTTAGTTGTCCTTGAATATTACCTTGGGGTGCCTTGGGCATCCCCAAGCTTAGGATCTTGCCACTCCTTATTCCATAGTCCATCAAATACTTACCCAAAACTTGAAAACTTCACAACACAAAACTCAACAGAAAATCTCATAAGCTCCGTTAGTATAAGAAAATAAATCACCACTTTTAGTACTGTTGTGAACTCATTCTTTATTTATATTGGTGTAATAACTACTGTATTCCAACTTTTCCATGGTTCATACCCCCCATACTATCCATAGATTCATCAAAATAAGCAAACAACACATAGAAAACAGAATTTGTCAAAAATAGAACAATCTGTAGTAATCTGGATATTTCCAATACTTCTGTAACTCCAAAAATTTGAAACATTAGGACAACAGAGGCAATTTGTATATCAATATTGTGTAAAAAATCAGAATTTTATCACGCTTATGTGATTTTTAAAAATTCTGGGACTAGGTGCAAAAGTTTCTGTTTTTCAGCAAGATCAAATATACTATCACCGCAAGCTATCCCAAAGGTCTTACTTGGCACAAATACTAATTAAAACACAAAACCATATCTAACCAGAGGCTATATGAATTATTTATTGCAAAACAGAACCTAAAAAGTAAAAAATAAAATAAAATTGGGCTGCCTCCCAACAAGCGCTATTGTTTAATGCCCTTAGCTAGGCATAAAACACAAATAGATCTAGGTAGTGTCATCTCTGGTATGCAATCCATAAGTGGCTCTCATAATAGATTCATATGGAAATTTATTTTTCTTTCTTGGAAAGTGTTCCATGCCCTTCCTTAATGGAAATTTAAATATAATGTTTCCTTCCTTCATATCAATAATTGCACCAATCGTTCTAAGGAAAGGTCTACCAAGAATAATAGGACATGTAGGATTGCAATCTATATCAAGAACAATGAAATCTATGAGCACATAATTCCTATTTGCAACAATAAGAACACCATTAATCCTTCCCATAAGTTTCTTAATAGTGGAATCCGTAGATGCAAATTTAAAGATCAATCATCAAATTCACGGAAGCCTTGCACATCACATAAAGTTTTTGGAATCGTAGAAACACTAGCACCCAAATCACACAAAGCATGGCACTCATAATATTTAATCTTAATCTTAATAGTAGGTTCCCACTCATCATAAAGTTTTCTAGGGATAGAAACTTCAATTCAAGCTTTTCTTCAAAAGATTGCATCATAACATCAATGATATGTTTAGTAAAAGCTTTGTTTTGATTCTAAGCATGAGGAGAATTCAATATGGATTGCAACAAGGAAATACAATCTATTAAAGAACAATTATCATAATTAAATTCCTTGAAATCCAAAAGAGTGGGTTCATTGCTACTTAAAGTTTTGACCTCTCCAATCCCACTTTTATCAATTTTTTCATCAAGATCTAAAAACTCCGAATCATTGGGATGCCTTTTAACTAAAGTTGACTCATCTCCAGTCCCATCTTTATCGAGATTTATATCGGAAAACAAAGATTCAATAGGATTCACATCAATCACTTTAAGATATTCATCATTATTTTCACGGAAACCAGAAGAACACATTTTTACAAACCAATCTCGCTTAGCACACATCTTAGCGGTTCTTTCTTTGCACTCATCAATGGAAATTTTCATAGATCGGAGAGACTCATTAATATCATGCTTGGGTGGAATAGATCTAAGTTTCAAAGAATCAACATCAAGAGAAATTATATCCATGTTCCTAGCCAAATCATCAATGTTTTAAGCAATTTTTCTTCAATCAAAGCATTGAAATTCTTTTGCGAAGTCATAAATTCTTTAACACCATTCTCAAAATCAGAGGGCATCTTATTATAATTTCCATAAGAATTGTTGTAGGAATTACCATAATTATTATAGGAATTCCTCTCCCAAGATTGTGCAACGTGTTCATGATGAAGTTGCTTAAAATTCAAAATATCGTTACTAAGGGAGATGATCTTAGCGGGAGGAAAATACATGGAAATAAAAGCATCTTTACACTTATTCCATGAATCAATTCTATTTTTAGGCAAAGCTGAAAACCAAGTTTTAGCATGATCTTGAAGTGAAAATGGAATTAGCTTCAATTTAAAAATATCATTATCAACATCTTTCTTCTTTTGCATATCACACAACCCAACGAAATTATTCAGATGGGATGCGACATCTTCACTAGGAAGGCCGGAAAATTGATCTTTCATAACAAGATTCAGCAAAGTGGCATTCATTTCATAGGATTCCGCACTAGTGGAGGGAGCAATCGGAGTACTAATAAAATCATTGTCATTAGTATTGGAAAATTCACACAATTTGGCATTCTCTTGAGCCATCGTGACAAAGCAAGCAATATAACACACGAGCAAAGAAAAAGCAAACGATAAAGACGAACAGAAGAGGGGCGAAGAAAAAGGCAAATCTTTTCGAAAATCGTTTTAGAAGTGGGGGAGAGGAAAACGAGAGGCAAATGGTGAATAAAGTAATACAAGAGGTGAGAGTTTAATGATGGGTACTTGGTATGCCTTGACTTGGTGTAGATCTCCCCCGCAACGGCGCCAGGAATTCTTCATGCTACTTCTTAAGCTTGCGTTGGTCTTTCCCTTGAAGAGGAAAGGGTGATGCAACAAAGTAGAGATAAGTATTTCCCTTAGTTAAGAACCAAGGTATCAATCCAGTAGGAGAAAAACGCAGAAATCACCAATACCTGCACAAACAATCAAACACGTGCACCCAATGCGATAAAGTGATTGTCATTCTCCTCACGGTCACTTGCAAAGGTGAGATCTGATAGAGATAGATAAAACTAAACAAAAGATAAAGTAAATATTTTTGGATTTTTTGGTTTATAGATCTGAAAATAAAAGATTGCAAAATAGTAGATCGGAAACTAATATGATGGAAAATAGACCCCGGGGCCATAGGTTTCACTAGAGGCTTCTCTCATGATAGCAAATAAAACGGTGGGTGAACAATACTGTCGAGCAACTGATAGAAAAGCGCAAAGTTATGATGATATCCAAGGCAATGATTATGTAATATAGGCATCACGTCCGTGATCAAGTAGATCGACTCCTGCCAGCATCTACTACTATTACTCCACACATCGATCAACTCCTGCCTGCATCTAGAGTATTAAGTTCATAAAGAGTAGTGTAACACTTTAAGTAAGATGACATGATGTAGAGGAATAAACTCAAGCAATATGATGTAAACCCCATCTTTTTATCCTCGATGGCAACAATACAATATGTGCCTCGCTACCCCTACTTTGTCACTGGGTGAGGATACCGCAAGATTGAACCCAAATCTAAGCACTTCTCCCATTGCAAAAAAAAAATCTAGTTGGCCAAACGAAACTGATAGTTCGAAGAGAAATACAAAGATACCAAATCATGCATAAAATAATTCAGAGAAGATTCAAATAATATTCATAGAGAAGCTGATCATAAATCCACAGTTCAACGGATCTTGACAAGACACCGCAAAAGAAGATTACATCGGATAGATCTCCAAGAACATCGAGGAGAACATGGTATTGAGAATCAAAGGGAGATAAGAAGACATCTAGCTACTAGCTATGGACCCGTAGGTCTGTGGTAAACTACTCACGCTTCATCGAAAGGGAAATAGGGTTGATGTACATGCTCTCCGTGATCGAACCCCTCTCTGGTAGGATGCCGGAAAAGGCCCCAAGATGGGATCTCACGAGAACAGAAGGTTGCAGTGGTGGAAAAGTGTTTTCGTGGATACTTCTTGTGGTTTGGGAATATATGTGACTATATAGGAGGCATAACTAGGTCAGGGGTCACCGAGGGGCCCACAACACAGGGGGCGCCCTACCCCCTGGGCATGCCCTCCCCCTTGTCGCCGCCTCGTGGCTCTTCTGACTTGAACTCCAAGTCTCCGGGGTGTCTTCTGGTCCAAGAAAAATCATCGTGAAAGTTTTATTCTGTTTGGACTCCGTTTGGTATTCCTTTTGTGCGAAGCTCAAAAACGAGGAAAAAACAGAAACTGGCACTAGGCTCTAGGTTAATAGGTTAGTCCCAAAAATAATATAAAATAGCATATTAATGCATATAACACATCCAAAACAGATAATATAATAGCATGGAACAATAAAAAATTATAGATACGTTGGAGAAGTATCAGGCGGACTAGTGCATGGGTGATGTTCTTAGTTGAACAAGCCTCTCACTTATGATTACCCCCTCTCACAAGCATCTGCAACTAAGAAAGAAGAATTAAGATACATCTAACCATATAGCGTTAAACATATTTATCCAAATCAGCCCCTTACGGAATAACGCTTAAACCAGGGTTTAAGGTTCTGTCACTCTAGCAACCCATCACCTACTTATTACTCCACAATGCCTTCCCTTAGACCCAAGTATGGTGAAGTGTCATGTTGTCGACATTCATATGACACCACTAAAGGAAGCAACAAAATACATATCATCAAAATATCGAAGGAATACCAAATTCACATGATTACTTATGACAAGACTTCCCCCATATCCTCAAGAACAAAAGTAACTACTCACAAATCATAATCATATTCAAGATCAGAGGGGTATTGAAAATCATCAAGGATCTGAACTTATAATCTTTCACCAAATAAACCAACTAGCATCAACTACAAGATGTAATCAACACTACTAATAACACACATGTACCAATCTGAGGTTTTGAGACAGAGATTGGATACAAGAGATGAACTAGGGTTTGAGATGAGATGGTGCTGGTGACCATGTTGATGAAGATTGATCCTCCCATGATGAGAGGGTTGTTGATGATGTCGATGGCTTTGATTTCCCCCTCCCAGAGGGAAGTGTTCCCGGCAGAGTCGCTCCGCCGGAGAGCTAAAGTGCTCCTGCCCAGGTTCTGCCTCGAAATGGCAGATCTTCGCCCCGAAAGTCTTCTCTTGATTTTTTCTAGGGAAAATGGCATCATATAGGAGAAGATGGGCTTCGGAGGCCGACCAGGGGCTCCATAAGGTACCAGGGCGTGCCTAGGGGGGTCGCGCCCTACTGCCTTGTGGGCAGCTGATACGTCTCCAACGTATCTATATTTTGTGAAGTATTCATGCCATGTTTACAACAATTTTATATGGTTTTGGTAGGATTTGATTAGAACTAACCCAGACTAACGCTGTTTTCAGCAGAAGTACCGTGGTGTCATTTTTTGTGCAGAAATATTAGTTCTCGGAATGGGCTGAAAATTTATGGTGATTTTTGATGGACCAAAAGAGACCCCCGAAGCACCAGAGCTAGAACAGGAGATGACCGTGGAGGCCACTAGCCAGGGGGTGCGCCCTACCCCCCGGGGGCGCTAGCTCCCGGCTTGTGGGCCCCTCGGGCACCCCCTTGACGTGAGACCGACGCCAAAAATTCTTATAAATACCCAAACCTCCGAAAAGAACCCTAGATGAGAAGTTTGGTCGCCGCAAGCCTCTGTAGCCACGAAAAACCAATCGTGACTCTGTTCTGGCACCCTGCCGGAGGGGGAAGCCATCACCGGAGGCCATCTTCATCATCTCGGCGGCCACCATGACGAGGAGGGAGTAGTTCACCTTCGGGGATGAGGGTATGTACCAATACCTATGTGTTTTATCTCTCTCTCTCTCTCTCGTGTTCTTGATTTGGCATGATCTTGATGTATCGCGATCTTTGTTAATATATTTGGATCTTATGGTGTTCTTGCCCCTCTACCTTCTTGTGATGAATTGAGTCTTGATCCTTGAGGTTTCCTTATGTTGGATTGGGTATTGGATTTGAGAACACTTGATGTATGTCTTGCGATGGGATATCTGTGGTGACAATGGGATGTTCTATTGATTAACTTGATGTATGTTTTGGCACTCAACTCATGGGTTCCTGAGGTGACATGCATAGGGGTTGATGCACGTTTTCGTCCTACGTTCTCCGATAGAAACTTTGGAGTGATTCTTTGTTGCGCGTTGAGGGATTGTTATATGATCCAATCATGTTATCATTGTTGAGAGAATTTGCACTGGTGAAAGTATATGAACCCTAGGCTTGTTTTCAAACATTGCAATACCGTTTTGCTCACTTTTGTTACTAGTTACCTTGCTGTTTTTAAATTTTTAGATTACAAAAACCTATATCTACTATCCATTTTACACTTGTATCCCATCTCTTCGCCGAACTAGTGCACCTATACAATTTACCATTGTATTGGGTGTGTTGGGGACACAAGAGACTCTTTGTTATTTAGTTGCGGGGTTGTTTGAGAGAGACCATCTTCATCCTACGCCTCCCACGGATTGATAAACATTAGGTCATCCACTTGAGGGAAAATTGCTACTGTCCTACAAAACTCTGTGCTTGGAGGCCCAACACAAGTCTACAAGAAGAAGGTTGCATAGTAGACATCAAGCTCTTTTCTGGCGCCGTTGCCGGGGAGGTGAGTGCTTGAAGGTATATCTTTAGATCTTGCAACTGTATATTTTAGTTTCTTTTTTTATCACTAGTTTAGAGTATAAAAGAAAACTACAAAAAAATGGAATTGAGGTTGCCTCATATGCTTCATATTTTTAAAGTTTTTCATGAAAATGATGGAAAGGAAAATTGTTCTCAAGTGTTAGAAGAAGAAGTTAATAAAATGTTTTGCACTATGTCTTTGAATGATAAACATGATTGCAATGTTGTTAGTGTGCTTGCTATGAATATTCATGATACCAACTATGATTGCACTAATCATGATAACGGCGTTTCTTATAAGCATGTCAACTTTTGTGGAGTGCATAGAGTTTGTGAAGACATGCCTTATAGGGACGATAGATTTTGTAAGAAGCATAAACATGATAAAACCATTTGGTGGATTAAGGTGATAGATAAATTTGCTACAAAATTATGCTCTCTTCATCCCATTACTTGTGAAATTTCCAAGAGTTAGTCATCTTAATTTCCAATGCGTACTTTTTCATGATCGAATCATGGCGAAATATTGCAATAACTTGATCGCCCTTGAACTTTATAATGAACTTTGTTTATTTTTGGGGTGTGAAGAATTGTCACATAAAAATATTTGGTTTGAAGCATTCATATTCACAGACCATGTTGAAACTAATTTGAAGGAAATCTATATGTTTTGTATTGTAAATTGCAATGAAAATGCTTATATTGCCAACTATAGAAAGAGGGGAAAACCAATAGAATATAAAAGAAATACTAATGAAAGGGTAAATCTCCACTTTCCCTCCTATTGTCTCTCGTGATGAAACAAGTTATGAGAATGAGCTTCCTATGCAACCAATCTCATCAATAAGGAACTCCAAAAAGTTGATTAAACCTACACATGATGTGGAGAAGAAAAAAAAGAAAAGACGGAGAAGCAAAGGTAAAAATGTATCCCTACCAAATGATGTTGCTCCTATTATTGTTATGGCTCATGAGAATGAATCAAAAATAAATCTGGAAGATGATTTACTTGATGATGGTATTGATTCTTTGTCTTATGGTACAATGTTCGAAGAAACTATTGAGGATGATTTTGTTATGCCTATTACTCATTGTGATTATTATGATTTGTAAAATAATGATACTTCTTATAATCTTGAAAATCTTTTTGGCACCAACTTAGAAAATTGTGATGATAATAATTGCTATATTATTGGTGCTATTCATACTATTAATGATGAGAGTGATTATGCTTATGATGTGCAAAGCCACAAGCTTGGGATGCTATGTTTGATGAGAATGACATGTTTGAGAATTTATTTGCTGCAATTAATGTTTGTCCCAAGCTTGGGGATGCTATGCTTGATGAAGATGATATATTTATTCCCCCAAGTTTGATGTGCAAATTTATTATGATGATAGCATGCCTCCTATTTATGATGATTGCAATATTTATGAAAGTGGGTTTGGAAGAGTGTCAACTTTAGATAATAATTATACCACTATTTTGGAGGGTGTTGAATCTTATTATAATGATAAAAGTGGATTTGTATAGATCATGACTTTATTTAGTAATGATTCCACTATCTTGGAAGAGGTTTCAATTGATTATGTTGAGAACAAAGTTGCTACTTATGATGATTATTGTGATGACACTTATGTTATAAAAAGTAGTGATGATTATATTTTAAAACTTATCATAATTATGATTACCCTTTTTCTGAACACTACTCTTTTAATGTGGAAACAATTTATAGTATTCGAGTTCCTTATGATACTCCCACTATTTCGAATGAGAAGAATATTACTTATATGGAGAGTAATAAAAATTATATGCTTATGAATCATGAAAATAATGCTTTATGTGATAGTTATATTGTTGAATTCCTTCATGATGCTACTGAAACTATCACGAGAGAGGGATATATGCTTCTACGTTTCTCAATAATATCAAGTTTCCTCTCTATGTGTTGAAAATCTTGAAGTTTTTGCTTGCTTTACCTTCCTATGCTAGTTGATTCTTGCTCCCATAAATTGTTTGCTCACAAAATCCCTATGCATAGGAAGTGAGTTAGACTTAAATGTGCTAGTCATATGCTTCATGATGCTCCCATTATGTTTCAATTCTTATCTTTTATGTGAGCGTCATTGAAATCATCATGCCTAGCTAGGGGCCTTAAACAATAGCGCTTGTTGGGAGGCAACCCAACTTTTATTTTGTGTTTTTTTTGTTTTTGCTCATGTTTTTAATAAATACACATTATTAAATCTTTAGTAATTGTGTTTTGGTGTTTCAATAAGTGTTTGAGCCAAGTAAGACCTTTGGGATGGTCTATGGTGATAGTTGATTTGATCTTGCTGAGAAACAGAAACTTTTTCGCTCATTGCCAGAAATTTAGAAAATCACAGACATGTAATTTTTATCTGAATACACAAGATTTATATGCAAATTTCATAGGTTTTTGTAAATTTTCAGAATTTTTGGAGTTACAAAAGTATACAAAATTTCCAGATTACTACAGAATGTTCTGTTTTTGACAGATTCTGTTTTCATTGTGTTGTTTGCTTATTTTGATGAATCTATGGGTAGTATAGGGGGGTATGAACCATGGAGAAGTTGGAATACAATAGATATAACACCAATATAAATTTATAATGAGTTCACAATAGTACCTAAAGTGGTGATTTATTTTATTATACTAACGGATCTTACGAGTTGTTGAGTTTTGTGTTGTGAAGTTTTCAAGTTTTGGGTAAAGTTTTGATGGACAATGGAATAAGGAGTGGCAAGAGCCTAAGCTTTGGTATGACCAAGGCACCCCAAGGTAATATTCAAGGGCAACCAAGCATCTAAGCTTGGGGATGCCCCGGATGGCATCCCCTCTTTTTGTCTTCAATCTATCGGTAAATTTACTTGAGGCTATATTTTTATTCACCACATGATATGTGTTTTGCTTGGAGCGTCTTGTATGATATGAGTCCTTGCTTTTTAGTTTGCCACAATCATCCTCTCTGTACACACCGCTTTAGAGGGACACACATTAATCGTGAATTTATTAGAATACTCTATGTGCTTCACTTATATCTTTTGAGCTAGGTAGTTGCTCTAGTGCTTCACTTATATCTTTTTTAGCACGACGGTGGTTTTATTTTATAGAAATTGACGAACTCTCATGATTCACTTATATTATTTGAGAGTCTTTAAAAAACATGGTAATTTGCTTAGGTTATGAATTTAGTCCTAATATGATGGGCATCCAATAGGGATATAATAAAAACTTTCATATAAAAGCATTGAATAATATGAGAAGCTTGATTCCTTGCATTTGTTTTTGAGATATAAAGATGGTGATATTAGAGTCATGCTAGTGAGTAATTGTGGATTGGCAGAAATACTTGTGTTAAAGTTTGTGATTCCCGAAGCATGCACGTATGGTGAAATGTGATGAAGTCGGAGCATGACTTATTTTTTGATTGTCTTCCTTATGAGTGGCGGTCGGACGAGCGATGGTTTTATCCTACCAATCTATCCCTGTAGGATCATGCATATTAGTACTTTTCTTTGATGGCTAATAAATTTTTGCAATAAGTATGTGAGTTCTTTATGACTAATGTTGAGTCCATGGATTATACGCACTCTCACCCTTCCACCATTGCTAGCCTCTCTAGTACCACGCAACTTTCGCCAGTGCATTAAACCCACCATATACCTTCCTCAAAACAGCCACCATACCTACCTATTATGGCATTTCCATAGCCATTCCGAGATATATTGCCATGCAACTTCCACCGTTCCGTTTATTATGACACATACCATCATTGTCATATTGCTTTACATGATCATGTAGTTGGCATAGTATTTGTGGCTTGGCCACCGTTCATATTTTTTATATATGTCACTCTTGATCATTGCACATCCCGGTACATCACTGGAGGCATTCATATAGATTCATATTTTGTTCTAGTATCGAGTTGTAATTCTTGAGTTGTAAGTAAATAGAATCATTATTACAGCATTGTCCCATGTGAGGAAAGGATGACGGAAGCCATGATTACCTCACGAGTTGGGATGAGACTCCTGACTTAAAAATAAATAAAAAGAGGCCAAAGAGCCCAAAAATAAAAACAAGAGGCCAAAGAGTCCAAACAAAAAGATGAGATAAAAAGAGAGAAGGGATAATGTTACTATCCTTTTTCCACACTCGTGCTTCAAAGTAGCACCATGTTCTTCATGATAGAGAGTCTCCTATTTTATCACTTTCATATACTATTGGGAATTTTTCATTATAGAACTTGGCTTGTATATTCCAATGATGGGCTTCCTCAAATTGCCCTAGGTCTTGTGAGCAAGCAAGTTGGATGCACACCCACTTAGTTTTTATTTTGAACTTTCATACACTTATAGCTCTAGTACATCTATTGTATGGCAATCCCTACTCACTTGCATCGATATCAATTGATGGGCATCTCCATAGCCCATTAATTTTCCTAGTTGATGTGAGACTTTCTCCTTTTAGTCTTCTCCTCACAACCTCCACCATACTCTATATCCATGTCTCATGCTCATGTATTCTGTGAAAGTTGAAAAAGCTTGAGAACATTAAAAGTATGAAACAATTGCTTGGCTTGTCATAGGGATTGTGCATGATGAAGATAGAGCATATCCAGACTATATGATTTTGTAGGGATAACTTTCTTTGGCCATGATATTTTGAGAAGACATGATTGCTTTATTAGTATGCTTGAAGTATTATTGTTTTTATGTCAATACTAAACTTTTGTTTTGAATCTTATGGATCTGAACATTCATGCCACAATAAAGAAGATTACATTGATAAATACGTTAGGTAGCATTGACACTTCATAAATTCTTTCTTTTATCACTTACCTACTCGAGGACGAGCATGAATTAAGCTTGGGGATGCTGATACGTATCCAACTATCTATAATTTATGAAGTACGCATGCCATGTTTACAAAAATTTCATATGCTTCAACGGTGGCATGAGGAGTCAGAGCTGCCATTCTGTTTAGCTTCGACCAATGTTGTGTGGTCTTGGAACCATCACGATGCGACCGACAAGGGAGCTCGATCACCAGCGGGGCATGCCATGACCATTAGTGCGGGATGCTGGAACTAGTGGTAGTGTGTGCTGTGACTATCTAGTGTAGAAGGTACAACTGATGTAAGCGTGGGCTGCGATCTCAACACCCATCTCCGCCGATTGCTACAACGGGTGGCACCAAAATATGCAACAAGCCGACGACGATGCTGGAATCGGTGGAGACGAAGCCGTTACTAATGCAATAGGGCAGAATAATATGTAGCAGCCCGCAAGGGATGGGGCTAGCAACGTTGACGACGAGGGATGCAAGGTGTGGAGGTCGATGGTGCAAGCTACAACCGCCACTGATGGTGTTGCGACAACAGACATGGTGAGATGGGCCCACACTACTGTGACTAACGGGCATCTTGCTTGACGGCGTCAGGTCATGGTGGTTATGCGGGGTGACAATTTTTCCTTGAGCTCCCTATTGTTTGACATCTAGCGGGAGGAGATGGAGGAGTGGGGCAGGCATTTTTTTCCATCGATACGCTAGGGAGGTACGAGGAGGACAGCTAAAAGGAGGAGAGCCGACGGTCAAAGTCCACCTAATTGAATGGTTGGGGAGGTCACCAATCTGGCCCCAGGCCATTTGATCGACCCTTTCTTTGTTGATGCATAAATTAAGAGTGAAAGCCTACGGGATGGGGCGGAAAGAACCACCTGATCCAAATCTGGCAGAGAGGCAATTCTACCCTTCATCCTCATCATTTGGTGTGGCGGTGCCGAAAGCATGCTGATACATCCCAAACGTATCTATATTTTTTGCTTGTTTCATGGTATAATTATATCATTTTGGCATGGTTTTATAATTATTATTTTTCTAGACTAGCCTATTTTTAGTGCCCATTACCGGTTGCTATTTTTAATGCAATTGGAATTTTTAGGAAAATAAATTTTATAGAGCCCAAAAAATCCCAGAAAAATATTCTTCATTGAGTGATTTCCACCAAGTCACTTCCGAGCTTAGCAAACACTACAAAGTCTATATTTGTCAAAGCTGACATCTTTCATGCCCAATATGTGACCACCTTTGATCAAATTGTCGTGATTGCGCATTCCTACATGTCCAAGTCTCTTAGGCCACAATCATTATGTCGAAGATATGGCAAAAATACATGTACGGACTTGTAGTCCACGTAAGAAATTAACAACATAAAGATCACAATCACGAACACCAGTGAAGACCATAGTGTGATCATCTTTGCGTAATACTTGGCAATGAAATTCTATAAATAGCACATGAAATCAAAAGTCGATTAGCTTTTGTACGGAAAGAAGATTTCAACCAAGTGATTCAACAAGCATGACATTCTTGATAGGATTGATTTTAGAAATGACCACCTTACCAAGGCCTAATACCTTTCCTCTGGAGTTGTCACCAAAAGTGACACTTTTCTTGGGGGCACTATTCTTGTCGAGTCCATGGAATATATCTCTATCTCTAGTCATGTGGTCGATACATGCGTTATTGGGTACCCATTATTTTCCATCTAAAGTTTAGTTCTTGTGAGATCTAGACATGAGACACCTTAGGATTCTATGACATTCAACATCTTCTTCAACATCATCATCATCATTTTATTCAACATCGTCAATAATACCTACCACATTTTCAGTAGAGATAGATGTTTTGGATTCATTCAAACGGTGAACTTCAAGAGCAGATGATAAGTTGTTAACAATAGTTGGCACATCACCTTTCTTGCAAATAAGATCACAATGTTCACGACATTGCTTGGCAAAGCTTGGATCAGTTTCATCACAGTTCCTAGAGAAAACATTAGCTTTGATAAGAATTGGATCAAGTTTTTAAAGAGAAAGGTTTCTCTTAGAATGAAAGTAATGTTTCTCCAAAAATTTCTAAACAGTGTAAGCACTACCAAAATTATACAACCTCTTTACCATATCCGTAGTGATGTCTCTTATAATAATTTTAGTAGCTCTAGAATTACATAGCAAGTCATGTTCTTCCTTAAGAGTGGCGTGAAGAGGATCCACGGGGGGGGGGGGGGGGGTGCATATTAATTTTAAATAGAATAAAACATTTAAACTTCCTTAAACAAGAAAAGCAAATAAAACTTCCAATATTACATGAAGGGTGCATGAAGGAGCAACCAACCTATGCCATCATGGCGTACTCCCATGGAGGATTAGCCTCACTCGAGGTAGATCTTCATGAAGTAGGCGATCTCCAAGCCCTTACAAACATATTGGTTTCTTCAGAATCTTAAGGTCTACCAAGAATCTAGCCAATCTAGGAGGTGCACACCCTCCAAAAGTAGTAAGATTGAGGTTTCTTGGTGATGAATCCCTTGCTCTTGTGCTTCAAAATATTTCTCCTCCAAACTCAACTCTATCAAGATTTGACATTTTGATTGAAGAAGTGGGAGTGGAAAGTGAAGATGTGATTAGATCTCAAAGACTTGGCTTGTTTGTTGGAGTTGAAAGCTCTTTGAAATCAACACAAGAAGGTGGAGTTCTCTCTCACAAAATATGATATGAGTGGAGTTTGCTTTGAGTGCACTGGTGGGATGGGTGGGGTATTTATAGGCTGGACCAAAAATATTACTGTTACACACACGTTAACACAACTTGGAGGCTCTGAAGGGGTTAGCTCTAAGGCACCAAAGAAAGCTAAAGGTGGCAAATTTTGAATGACTCGGATGGTCCGATTGGCTAGCATTCGGAGGCTCCCGCCGAGTGGATTGCCGCAACTGTGGGACACTCTCTATAACCACTTCAGACATTCTGAGCGGAGGGCTTTGAGAATTCCCATAGGGTAATAGAAGGTTTGCCAGTCACATTGGTGTTCCGTGTGGAAGACTTAACTGCTCTTAAGTGCTAGGGTTTGAAACGGCTATATCTGGATGAACTTCTCAGCGGTCCTGATTGATCTTGGATCACTAAAATGAAAATGAAGAATCCTTAGCTTGGCCAACACGTGTCTTCATGATAATTTGTGGGGGTCACTATCCATTTCCTTTGTTGCAACCTAAGGAAAATTCCTAAAATCAGCAAGTTAAAGATTTAGTCCTTGAGATATATTGAGACCAATTTTTTTTAAATCCACCAAGGGGATTAGATGGACTTTCTGCGCCGTCGGGCAAAGTCCGCATGGCACTGGCAGTGACAGGCTTTTCTTCTCCCTCTGTGAGGCGTGTTATGATGCGGGGTAGTGCAACTGAGCCGAGACGTGCGAGGACTTGGCGTGGTGGCCTAGGGTCGGCGTGATGCCTGACTAGGGGACGAGGGCTGGTAGGCGCGGGTGCACAAGCAACTGTGGGTGCTCTTGAATTTCTGGCCATGGAGTGCGTGCCATGGGGCACGATGGCGGCTTCCTGAGACATGGCGGGAGCTCCCGACACAGGGGTCGAGTGCACTAGAGATGTAGCCGTGACAGGCGTGCATGAGTTAGTGGCGCGATGAGATGGGCCTGGTCTGGACCTTTATAGTCAGCAACTTGGGGGTGACGAAGGTGGTTGTGGTGAGTGATGTCATTGATGCTAGGGGTAGGAATGTCCCTATGTTAGAGGATCCGGTCCGGGGTGTCTATGGCTATGTAGTGCCATGGCTCGGGCGATGTTGGCATCTCTCATGTTTCGGTGCTCCTCTGGACAATACCTGCATCTCGAGCTTTGAGGGTGCCTCTGTCCCATGGCTTGGCTGCCGGAGGGTCGAGGTTGAGCTTTGCCTTGTGACGGTTGCGGCTGTAGAGAGGGGGGGGGGGGGTGAGATCACCATGGATTCGAGAAGCTACAACGAGCGGATGGGTTGTTTGTATGGATTTCTTTGGGCTGAGGATCAATGGTGAAGCCGACGGAAGCCCCGTCTTCGACCATGGCCGGAGCCAAGACAACGGAGTCCATGGATGCCATGAACTTTAAGGCGTCGTTGGACTACTTGGGTTCTCTCTACTGGAGTCACATTTGGGGAAACCCTAAAACCAATGAGGTCAGATGATGGCGGTGTCTCGGTGTTGTTCCCCTCTCATGGGCATCATTTCCGGAGCTTCATCCAACGAGCGGGATAACGACGATGGCGTGATGGCTTATGTGGCAATGACGGTGGGGTTAGCGATGTCAGGGTCGCGTCATGGTTGTGGTAGTCGGCTCTTCTTTGGCGTGTCCGTGGGTTGTCTTGGATTGCTTGTTTTTGTGAAGTTGGAGCTATGGCTGCGGGGTCTATGTGGCAGTGATGACGAGCGGCAGGTGGTTTGTTCAGTAGCTAGCTTTACATTGTTCTCCTTCATAGCTCTACGTCATCAGAGCTTCTGCTGCACTGCCCCGTCCTGGTGGCTGGCTATTTGACATGAATTTTCATGTGGCTTTGCATGGCCTTTGCGGACTGGACTGAGTTGACGGTCATCTGCGGCGAAATCGGAGTCGCTTCCTCATGAAGAAGGGATGGCAATGACGCTGCTCGGGAAAAGTGACGATGATGACTCCAACGTGCTACCTTGACGAGACTTTCTTTGCGGCAGTGTGTGTGAGCCTGTGAGGTATCTTGTGTGCCGCTCAATGGGTTGTGACGGTTTTTCGTTAATTAAGCAGGTGACTCCCTTCTTCTTTATTAATGGACTAGGATTTGATTTTTTTGCCTTTGCTTCGAAAATAACAATACAAATATAGGGTAAAATTTGAAATTCACTCTGAGATTCATTGCTCAAACACTAGAGATGTCATATGCGATCCGCTTCCCCTAAAGCGATTCTTTTTTAGAGAGATTCTTTCAAAGATTCCGGAAGTACAAAGACCTTATGTTTCCTATTGGCGCTAGAAATGCCTGAACAAGTAAATAACTATGGGAACGATTTGTTCGCTGATGACAACCACACACAGCCGGCATCAGGAAGTACGGAGATTAGAGTAATCGGCTGCCTCCATTTCCTTATAGCTGAAGAGAAGAATATTTTATAACAGCAATGTCAACCTGCTTGCCACGTTTCGCCGTGCCATCGGCACGTACTACATGGCTACTGGCTAATCACCATTTCTTAGCGCGCGTAAACGGTAAACCTCTACTAGTATCGATCTTAGGGCCTTGAAATAGAGTTTATTTTATAGTAGTATGTGTGGGTCATGTCACATGGTTGGTGGCGTAATTCAAGGAAAGGTGAACGATTTTTTGGCTAAAGTTGATGGTGCGTGAAAATCTGGTCCGTACAAGTTAATCCAATATATACTCTATATTATTGTAGTACGGGCCCCTTTGGACTGAGGAAATTTCATACAAACTTTTAAGAATGTCATTTCATAGAACTTTTTCTATGGATACCCCTTGAATTATTGGATTTGGGTCACCATTTCCTATGGAATTCATTTCTGCACTCATTAATTTTGTAGGAATCTCAAGTTCTCAACATCAGATCAAACCTCATTTTCAAATACACTGGCACTCTATTCCTTCCTACTTTCCCTCATTAATTCTCTAAAACTCATGTGTTTCTTCGGTGCACCATAGAAAGACACCTCTTTAATTCCCCGCAAAAAAAAAAGACGCCTCTTTAAAATTCATATGTTTTAAAATCCTATAGAAATTCATAGTAGACACGATATGTTAGTCCTATGTTTTTCTTATTGCTACGTTTTCAATTTCCTTCAGAAGAGGCCCGTACTCTATCATTGAACGTCTAGAAGAAAAAGAACAACATTACTAGAATGAAATTAACCATGCAAACATTTACCAACTGTTTGCTAAGCAAATTTTCATCTTACAAAGATTTGACCTTAGGGCTTTGATTACATTTTCATTCAAGACTTTGAGCTGCAGGTTTTGGTCAGATCCAAGGAGATTAGTTGGAAGTTGGGAAGCAGGAGCGTGCCTTGTCCGGGAGTAAGGGCGCCTCCATTAGTTTAACCACCTTTTTAAGTCAGTGCAATAAGTGCATTATAATTAGAGCAAGTGGAGCTCACGGAGCATGTGGGAGGAATCGAGTACATGATCTTGAGAATTTGGGTTTATCTTCTAACAGCCTGTGTTTTCTCTCTCTCCATTGGACAACTGTCCTTTGTTTGGATAGTATATAGTGGTACTGCAATCTTATATTGGGACGAACCAGCCTAGATGTGTGTGTAAAGAATCATGCTTATAAAACCTTTGTACAGCTAAGCTCTGCTAATAGCTGCTATTAACAACATTAGTCTCCTTCACTCTCCGCAGAATCATCAACCAACCACTGTCCAGTGGCTTCTGCTCCTACATCTACATGTAAGATACCCATTCTTCAGCAACTTTCTCCTTGAAAACCAACATTGGTATGTACGTACTCTCCAATACTATCTTATAGGTATAAGTGTATAATCTACTTTTTTTTTAAAGGAGGATGACCCCCGGCCTCTGCATCTGGACTATGCATGCAGCTATTTTATTAATTATTCACACAAGACCTTACAAGGTAATACGACAATAAGTCTAAAGCCACCGTCTAGACAACATCTGTCGCTACTTCTATCCAATTGATGAAGGGATGCTGATAGTCTGGGCCTAATACCAAACAGACCTCGCAGCCAAACCTACCATCTAAGACCTGAGGTCCCATCCAGGACGCCTGCCGGGTATGGGTCACCCACCGGTCCGGCGCACTCCTCAACCAGGACGCCTGCCGGGTATGAGCCGCCGCAACCACCTGCCACCAATCAATCTTCAGAACTGTATTGCTGCATCTACCTTGCTCGGTCTAGCTGCCGTCGACGCCACCACGACGTCAGACCGCGTCACCCTCCTGCGCGATAGGAACGAGCAGTTCTCTTAAAAATGGGGGAGAATTTCACTTCCCCGGCCTCTGCACCAACTAGGGATGCATACAACCATTTTAGTATGAGTATCAAGATAAACATGGTCCTCAGAAATTTTTTCAATGAGTATCAAGATATTTTTTGATGAGTGGTTTTACTAGACAACAAACTTGATCCTCAATAAATGGGGGAAAACCCCTGTGCATCACCTGTCAATTTTAGAAATTGAACCCGGGTCATAGACTGCACAACCGCATGCCCAACCATTGAGCGAAGGCTCTCTTTGCAAGTGTATAATCTACTTTGGCAGTAGCACTAATCACCCTTCAATTCTTGTAGATATATACTTCCTTTCTACAGAAGTTGAGCTTGAGTTCTCTTCCTTTAATTCATGGCCAGATACAACTGCACTCTACAGCTTACGTAGTTCTCGTGCTAACCAAAACCGAGATCCATGTCCATCTTCTCGGTAGAGAGAGCATCTGCAAGGGACGTACGCTGTGTTGACAACGCATACGGATAACACGGATCCGATAAGTCTACGTGTTGATGCTTGCGGCCAAACAACCCCATGGCCGTGGACCCAGCGGGCATCTGCATTGCCAAGAACATCCATGGCGGCTAATATCTTTCTCGCAGCTTTGCGAGCCTGAGATTCGAAACAGGGAGGCGGATAGGCCTTACCGAGAATGCACAGGGCACAGGTCAACACGGGCAGTAGCGGCATCGAAAACTTGCCATTAGAAGGGCGATGAGCTGGTTGGTTGGTTGAGCCTGCCGTCGAAAGGTTCCAGTTCCACGCAGATGAGCATGAGATGCAGGCCATGGGAAATGGCTCATCGGCAGCAGGTGCATGTGCATGCATGAGGATGAGGGGATTATTGGCTGTCGTGAATGGGTTGGATTAATTGGACGAAATCGGTCCAGGATCCGGCCGAGTTGTTACACGGCGGGCTTTACAGTTCAGATAGTACTCAGAGGGTAAAGGCCGAGTAGAAAGGAATGCACCGTCAGTGACAGACACTAGAGATAGCTCAGAGGGTAAAGGTGCGTATGCTGAGTAGATAGGCAGCCACTCAGCTACTGTTGCTCTAGCACAAGGAATGGTCTGTCATCTTAATCCGCAGGTTCAACACTCGCAAGTTGCAAGGCGCAGAGAGAAAACTAATGGGAATTAATGGATGGGCGGAGGGAGGAGCAGTGGTCGGCTCCTTCGGAATCGCGGGGCGAGGGAGGGGAGGTAGCGGGTGACGACACGTCCAGGGGCGCGGGGGCGGGTGGTCCCGTTGTGGGGGAGTCCGGAGCCAGCCGGGGGTCGACGCGTGGGGGATCCCTCCTGTTCCTACTCGGCCCGCGCACCATGTGCCTAGGCCCCTTGTCTCCCGTGCTAGCAAGCTACCCCTCCTACTCCCGCAGCCACAGTCTCGCCTGCGCCGCTGCTGCATGACTTTGATTTGATCTTGATCTCTCTCCTTCCTTTCCCCTTCCTTCCTCGATCGCCGGCCACTAAAGATCGTCCCCTGCTCATTTCCGGGCCTCGCCCCTACACATACGCAGTATGAATGTATGGATATCGATCTCTGCTTGTTGAACTTATCCTAGAGCACATGCGTCCTTCAATTTGCAGCTAATTCAGGCAGGTTGTGGTTACCGCATGCGTTTGCCATGGCCGGATCTCTTTCCCTTCATGGATATTGCGTGACCGGATAGATATCCCTTATCCACACTGATCGATCGGATAGATCATGCAAACGCAGAGCCAGCGTGCGTGTGTACCTTCTCGATCGTCGTCGAGAGATAGATATTAGTTGAGGTCTCACTCTCCCTCTTTTTTGCTAATTGACACGTTTAATTTCTGACCTCGATCACCATATCCTCTTCCTAGCTAAAATAATTAACCGAGCTCTTCTACGTTGCAGCGTGAATGCATGTAGCACGGCGATGTAACAAGTCAATCCACCACTGCTAGTTGTTGCGACGAAAGGTCGTTCGACCGCATTGGGCAGTTCAATTTAGAATGCACCGAGTGCTGTTTACTTTTGTCGCTAGCTAGGTAGTAATTTTGAAATTACTAATAGCTGCTATACTATACTACTAATTGGAGATCGAGCAGCTTTATAAAGCTCATGGAGAGTAAACAGTCGGCTATATGTACTAGGTCGTGGAGTAGTACACCACGCATCAAATTCAAAACGAGATGCATGTATAGCTATAATTAAGTGACCATCTAAACTAGAGGGAGTTAAGAACCGGCGGGCCGATCTTTTCGACGAAAGCGAGAGCCCTTTCCAGGAGCTATAGCGTAGCAATGGTCACCTGTCGAGCCGCTCTCTTGCTTACGCCTGGGAAGCCGTGCATTCCCCCACTAACCCCCAAATTAAGCACTGTCAAATGCCATCCCGACTCCGGACCCCTACTTCAACAAAGTAAGAGAAAGAGCCAAGAGGGGGACGGATAGCAACAACAACTTTTGGTCGCGTGATAACGACAATCAAAACCGGATAAAGTGACGGATGATCTGTTCGATTTTCGATCGCTCCAAGTAAATTGATGCATGCATATGCTTTCCTTCCTGTGTTGCAAATTAACTGAACTTGCTTTCTTTTTTCGGGTAACAAAACTGAACTTGCTGAAACATGTCATCGGGAGCAGATATGTACTCCCCCCTTTCTAAAATAGAAGTTTTTGTAGAGATTTCACTGTAAACCACATATGGCGTATATAGATGCATTTTAGAGTATAGATTCACTCATTTTACTTCGTATGTAGTCCATGATGAAATTTGTATAGACTTATATTTAAAAATAGAGGGAGTAGTTATGTACTCGAAAGAAATACAGAACTCATTAAATCAATCTCCAAAATTACGTGGTATAGACTATAGAGTTCGTCAGCAAACACCCTAAGAAAAAACAGAGAGTTCGTCAGCAACGAGAGCAGATAAGGTCGCGGGAGAGCGAGGAAGTGAGTGAGTGCAACAATAATAAGTACTGTACGTAGTAGTTGTACCCCGCAAAAAAGAAAGAAAAAGAAGTACTCACTTACTCACTCCGTAAACTAATATAAGAGCGTTTAAAATACTAAAATAGATATCTAAACGCTTTTATATTAGTTTACAGAGGGAGTACGTGGTATTAGTACTTGGCTGCACCATACGTTTGCATCTCCCCGCCGGGTGGCCTGGCTCGGAAAGCAACTAGCCGGCTAGCCGGAGCCCCACCGGCGCTTGCCGCTGGGCACCTTTGCCACCTATATATATTACTCCGAGGTCTCTCCCTCGAGACACGCACTCCCCTTCCTTACTTAACATCAAATAGTGCCTTGCGGTTGTCCTCCTCTTGATCCAGTTCCTCACCAGTCACCACACCAACACAACACAACCCACCGGGCCTCCCCTCTAACCTCCCCACCACCCGCCTTCTCCCCCCTCCTCAGCTCCCAACAGCAAGCATGGACAAGGAGCAGGTCTTTGGTTCCTCCTACGTGGACATGCCTTTCTTCGCGGCCAATGGTACGTACGACGCCGCGCGCGCCCGCTGTTTCTTTGCGCATGCGATGATGCGGCTGCAGTAGCTTCAGTTTCACCGGCCAGGAGCCCAGGACAAGCATGTGATGCCTTTTTTTCGATTCCGTGTGTGTAGGTACAGCCACGGCACAGGGAGAGAGCAGGCCGAGGGCGCGGCGCAGGAGGCGGAGGGCGGCGAGGTGCGGGGGAGGGGACGGTGACGGCGGGGAGATGGACGGCGGAGGGGACCCCAAGAAGCGGCGGCTGACCGACGAGCAGGTTCACGGTCTGGAGCTGAGCTTCCGAGAGGAGCGCAAGCTGGAGACCGGCCGGAAGGTTCATCTCGCTGCCGAGCTCGGGCTCGATCCCAAGCAAGTTGCAGTGTGGTTCCAGAACCGCCGGGCGCGACACAAGAGCAAGCTTATGGAGGAGGAGTTCGCCAAGCTCAAGCACGCCCACGACGCGGCCATCCTCCACAAATGCCACCTCGAGAACGAGGTATGCTTGCTCGCACACACTCACACTGGCATACATATGGCGCCGTACATCATAAAATTCCCCTCCGTTCTTGCACAAGCTGACTGACACACATATGGCCAGTTGCTGAGGCTGAAGGAGAGGCTGGGAGCGACCGAGGAGGAGGTGCGGCGCCTCAGGTCGGCAGCTGGGAGCCACGGAGCATCCGGCAACGGCGGAGACGCGGCTGAGGCCGTTGGCGCGTGCGGCGGGAGCCCGAGCTCGTCCTTCTCGACGGGAACCTGCCAGCAGCATCCGGGTTTCAGCGGCGCAGACGTGCTGGGGGCAGACGATGACCTGATGATGTGCGTCCCCGAGTATGGTGGCTACGCCGATAGCAGCGTGGTCGAGTGGTTTAGCCTGTATGGGCTAATTTGAAATTGAGACGAGCTGGGTATCAACTGCATGCAGATCGATTACTATTCTAGTTAGCCATAGTGTTAATTAAGCTGGGGTGATCTCTAGGCGTGCCTGTTTAATTATGTAGATAGTGTTGATTAATGACAAAAGCTTGCAAGCTGGCAAGCGTAGTACTGGTAGCTCTCTTGAAGTTCAGAGATGATGTGTGTTATCATTTGATATAAGTATATTTTACTTCAGCAGTAAATAGTCTTCTCGGGGAGGCACTGTGTATATGCTAGTTGGCAATCATCTTAACTAGGAGTGTGCTGGTGCATTTCTTAATGAAGCTCTAAATATTGATGATGGTGATGTTGGTGGTGACTGGTGAGTACAGTATACAATTTCGATCTGTCCAGCAATAACAAATTAAAATGATGATTAATCGCTGGTTTTGGTAAAAATGAATGTAAATTTCAAAAGGATGACACTTTTCATGGCCACTGCACTCTTACAAACTTTTGTATGTTAGCCCTTGTGCCCTAATATAACTTTGTAAAGCATGAACTTTGTTTATATCAGTTCACTGCTCCAACTCCAACTTTGGTAAAGTTATGAAGTCTGAACTACGGAGCACATGGAGTAACTTCAACAAATTTAATTGTAAGAACTGGTCGCAAAATATGTGAAAGTCACATTATATTGCTAGGACTTTAGACCTAGACGGAGAATATTAGACAGCAGCTGTCACAAAATACTCCTCTAACCCAATATCAAATGAATAATTTTGCGTCGTAAATAGCTCTCATATATAATACTCCCCCATCCAAAATAAGTATTATGGTTTTAGTTCAAATTTTGGATCAGAGGGAGTACAAGAATAGACGTACTCTCAGGCATGTGGCACCAAAATAGAATGTAAGTTGCATCTTGCTGAATTAGAAAAAAATGCGTGCATCAAATTCTTAGTAATAAATGATGTGATCGAATTTCAATATTGACTTGATAGAGTTTATGGTGATGCAGGACTTGATGCACATTGTAGGGAAAAATCCGGCCAAAGGCTTGAATGGTCCACTACTTTCACCATGGTTTCGACTATGATCCTCCACTTGTACTAATTTATCACTCTCTCTGTCCAATAATGACTATAATATAATCTTATATTACGGGACGGAGGGAGTACTTCAAGAAAGCTTCTTGCTGATGGGCGCCTCAAACTCTCCATTGGCAGGTACGACACTAGTCAGTAACATATTATCCATGGTGTATGAACAACACTGCTGCTAAATGGGGCTAGCCATATGCGCTCAGTTCAACGCGTTTTGCTAACACGCGCTACTGCTACGAGGATAGCAGTAGCGCCTTTTCCTGCCACGCGCTACTACTAAGTAGCAGTAGCGCTTCATTTTATCCAGCATTACTGCTAAGATTCTGTGTATAAGAATTTCCCTAGTAGTGCTTGGATACCTATCATATTATGATTAAATTCATAAAGTACAGACTCATATCATACAAGACGCTCCAAGCAAAACACATATCATGTGGTGAATAAAAATATAACCTCAAGTAAAGTTACCGATAGACGAAGATGAAAGAAGGGATGCCATCCGGGGCATCCCCAAGCTTAGGATCTTGGTTGTCCTTGAATATTACATTGGGATGCCTTCGGCATCCCCAAGCTTAGGCTCTTGCCAGTCCTTATTCCACACTCCATCAAATCTTTATCCAAAACTTAAAAACTTCACAAACAAAACTCAACAGAAAATCTTATAAGCTCCATTAGTATAAGAAAATAAATCACCACTTTTGGTACTGTTGTGAACTCATTCTTTATTTATATTGGTGTAATATCTACTGTATTCCAACTTTTCCATGGTTCATACCCCCCGATACAACCCATAAATTTATCAAAATAAGCAAACAACACATAGAAAACAGAATCTGTCAAAAACAAAACAGTTTGTAGCAATATGTAACTGTCAAATACTTCTGTAAGTCCAACAAATTTGAAAAATTAGGAAAACCTGGAAAATTTGTGTACCAATCTTGTGCAAAAAGAATCAGATCAAAAGCACGCTACTGTAAAAAAAATGAGAATTATTTTTCTGGGGGCAAAAGTTTCTGTTTTTCAGCAAGATCAAAACAACTATTACCGTAAGCCATCCCAAAGGTCTTACTTGGCGCAAACACTAATTAAAACACATTGAACCAGAGGCTAGATTAATTATTTATTGAAAACAGGAAATAACCATATTGGGTTGTCTCCCAACAAGCGTTTTTCTTTAAAGCCTTTTAGCTAGGCATTGAGATTTCAATGATGCTCACATGAAGGACAAGAATTGAAGCGCAAAGAGAGCATCATAAAACACGTGACAAACACATCTAAGTCTAACATACTTCCTATGCATAGGCATTTTATAAGCAAACAAATTACTGAGGCAAGCAAAAACTAGCATATGCAAGGAAGAAGAAAGAAACAATAGCGATCTCAGCATAACGAGAGGTAATTTAGTAGCATGAAGATTTCCACAACCATATTTTCTCCTCTCATAATAATTACATGTAGGATCATAATCAAATTCAACAATATAGCTATCATATAAAATATTCTCAACATGATCCACATGCATGCAAAGTTGACACACTTCCAAAATAGTGGGATTATCATAAAATAAAGTCATGACTTTCTCCAAAACCACCTTTATCAAAGATTTCATAAGATTGAGAATCCTCCAATTATGTGGGATCTAAAGTTGACACTCTTCCAAACCCACTTTCAATATTATTGCAAACATTATTATCAATCTCATATTCATCATGGGGCTTAAACAAGTTTTCAAGATCATAAGAAGAATCACCCCAATCATGATCATTACAATTAGTGGACATAGCAAAATTAGCATCCCCAAGCAAACGAGCAAACAAACCAAGTAAAACATAAGGGCAAATGAAAATACGAACGAAAGAAGGCGAAAAAAGGCAAATCTTTTTAAAATCATTTTAAAAGTGGGGGAGAGGAAAACGAGAGGCGAATGGAGAATAATGTAGTGCAAGAGATGAGAGTTTATGTGCGTACTTGGTAGGCTTGGCGTATATCTCCCCGGCAACGGTGGCAGAAATTCTTCCCGCTACTTCTTGAGCTTACGTTAGTTTTTCCCTTGAAGAGGAAAGGGTGATGAAACATAGTAGAGATAAGTATTTCCCTTAGTTAAGAACTAAGGTATCAATCTAGTAGGAGAAGAACACGCAAAACACCAATACCTGCACAAACAATCAAACAATTGCACCCAACGGGATAAAGGTGTTGTCAATCCCTTCACGGTCACTTTCAAAGGTGAGATCTGATAGAGATAGATAAATACAAGATAAAATATTTTTGGTTTTTTTGGTTTATAGATCTAAAAATAAAAGATAGCAAAATAGTAGATCGGAAACTAATATGATGGAAAATAGATCCCGTGGCCATAGGTTTCGCTAGAGGCTTCTCTCATGAAGGCAAATAATACGGTGGGTGAACAAATTACTGTCGAGCAATTGATAGAAAAGCGCAAAGTTGTGACGATATCCCAAGGCAATGATTATGTAATATAGGCATCACGTCAAGTAGACCGACTCCTACCTGCTTCTACTACTAGTACTACACACATCGACCGCTATCCAGTATGCATCTAGAGTATTAAGTTCATAAAGAACGGAGTAATGCCTTAAGTAAGATGATATGATGTAGAGGAATAAACTCATGCAATATGATATAAACCCCATCTTTTTATCCTCGATGGCAACAATTCAATACGTGTCTCGCTACCCCTGCTTTGTCACTGTGTGAAATCACGCAAGATCGAACCCAAAGCTAAGAACCTCTCCCATTGCAAGAAAAACCAATCTAGTTGGCCAAACCAAACCAATAATTTGAAGAGAAATACAAAGATACCAAATCATGCATATAAGAATTCAGAGAAGATTCAAACAATATTCATAGATAAGTTGATCATAAATCCACAATTCATCGGATCTCGACAAACACACCGCAAAAGAAAATTACATCGGATAGATCTCCAAGAACATCTAGGAGAACATGGTATTGAGAATCAAAGAGAGAGAAGAAGCCATCTAGCTACTAGCTATGGACCCGTAGGTCCGTGGTAAACTACTCACGCTTCATCAGAAGGGCAATATGGTTGATGTAGATGCCCTCGGTGATCGAATCCCCCTCCGGCAGGATGCCAGAAAAGGCCTCAAGATGGGATCTCATGGGAACAGAAGGTTGCGGCGGTGGAAAAGTGTTTCCGTGGATGCTTCTGGTGTTTCTGGAATATATGTGAATATATAGGGCCAAGGTCTAGGTCAGAGGAGTACCGAGGAGGTGGCAAGGTAGGGGGGCGCCCCCGCCCTAGGGCGCTCCCTCCACCCTTGCCGCCGCCTCGTGGCTCTTCTGACTTGGATTCCAACTCCCCTGGGTGTCTTCTGGTCCAAGAAAAATCATCGTGAAGTTTTATTCCGTTGGGACTCCGTTCGGTATTCCTTTTCTACGAAGCTCAAAAACAAGGAAAAAAATAGAAACCGGCACTCGGCTCTAGGTTAATAAGTTAGTCCCAAAATAATATAAAATAACATATTAATTCATATAAAACATCCAGAACAAATAATATAATAGCATGGAACAATAAAAAATTATAGATACGTTGGAGACGTATCATTAACCGTGTCTGCCCGTGGATTGAGCCGCATGGACCTCTGCCCATGGATTGCACCCCCATGTACCTGTGAATTTTATTCTATTTGCACCCCCATGGCAGTGGTAACATATCTTCTGATATATAATACCAATTTGCAATATATGAAGATGACTTATTTGTTCATAGAACTGTAGAATGATTGGGTTAATTCGATCGGTTGCAAGCTAATATGTGCATTAGTTTTGTTGCTTGCATTGTGCTTGGGTTCGCCTCTTCCTTCTCATGGAATTCAACACAAGCATCACAAGTCGCTGCCCAAGGCGACGCTGCCTTCCGCTTCTCCCTCCCGTGGGAATCTGGCTTCATGTTGGCATCCCTGTTCGTTGCAGCATTTTATTGAGATTATGTGTAGCTCTGGGGAAATCAAGTTCTGCTTCTTGATAGAATTCTATTCATTCAGTCGTTAAGAAGAAAACAAATGGCTTGGGTGGTTCTCTTTCTAGGAACATAATTAGCTCTCAGATAGTAACTTTCTGCTGGCGTAATTTCTTCCTCTCTTGCTTGGTGCTTAATGAAATGACTTGCTTATTATGTCTTCTTTCTTTCCATGCGCTGGCAGTATGACAGGTTTTCTCCCTGTGGAACATACTATGCATCTTCCGCCTATATTTCTAACAAGATTGTCTTAGCTATATTGCTGTGTACTAATGATAGTCTTGAGGGATTATTTCATTGTTATTGCTCTGAATTAATCATACTGTCCTGCTAACCCGGTACCTAAATATGGTACAACTTTGCTGAACAAGCCCTAATTTGTTTTTGTAGTACTAAACAGACTGTAGGAATAGGATCCACTGACACCTATCTACTCCTCGATGGCCGTCTAAAGATACCTTTTGAATTAATATATGTTAGTTAGTCCATTCATTGGTCTGTATCGTACAATATATGGCTCACAGTGTCTGCTAATTAGCAAAATTGACTCCTCAGAATAATTCTTTTGGTATCATTCATAACTTCTGCACTATTGTATTCTAACAGGTCCATTGATGTTGGACACCATTCTTTCTTCTATTTGGGTTGGCTACAATTTTTTCAGGCTGCCATTGTATTCTGATCTTCCAGTGTTCCTTTTGCGGTGTGCAGGAGGCGTGAAAGTTTTTCAGGTACCGGCATCTATTCAAGATTCATTGTTTATGCATTGCAAGTTCGCCATGTACTAAAAAAAGCCTTTGTTATGCTGATGCAAAGAATGTTTTAGTTATCCTTTACGCTACAAATTTTGCATTTGATTTCATTATCATACATATGTAAATGCATTTTATACGGCATGTTTGCACCCTCAACATAAAGATGGAAATGTGGGTTCATAAATATTAGTTATCCTTTACGCTGCAAATATTTCTCAGTTTCCATTTTCCCCCATGTGTCCGGGCACCGATTCTACCCGTTTTACTGTAGGTTATCCTTGCATAAGTTTTAGTTTGTAACACACGAAATTTTGGTTCAAATAGAGATCTGTAGCAAAATTTCTATAGTAAGTAGCAGAGATGTTCCAAGGGCAGAATGTCAATTACTAATTACTAAGTAAACAATCCATAGGATCTGCATGGTGCAAAGAAGGCAAAGCTCTATATTTCCCATATTGGTGAACAAGGGAACTTAAGATCAGGTTAGTTTTATTGTGTTTCATAGATCTTCTGCATATCATATTCTCATGCTTAAGAAGGAATCTTGAATTTCCCAGCAGCTCAAAAGTGAAATAAAAATGATAGAGATCATGGTTAGAGGTTAATTTCGTGTATAAATAATAGGTTATATCTTCTGCTTTATACAAGAAGAAGTGATAAATCAAGGTGGATACTAACTGGTTATATCACATTTATGACCAAAGGGAAGAGATATACTTTTGCAAGTCATGCATGGAATTTTATCAGAAAAATTTATTTTCTTCAGTTGTGTAATCCTATTTTTCTGAGATATATGTATTTCTTCTTGCTCATTATTTTGGGCTTAGGGGCAGTAGAATAATTAGAATATACCTGGAGTGTTTGTACCATCTACATACACTTTAGCTCAAAATGATAATGTGCTTCCTGTTACTTGCTCTGTATTGATAATGTACATACATCAGTTGTGATATATATTATTGGTAGCAGATAATCAATATTAGTTTTCCAGTGAAAGATTTTAGATTCTTCCATGAAAGGATCTCCCCCTTTTTGTGATTTTTATTTCATGAAATGAGTTACGATGACTGTCGTGATATATTTCTTCTCTGAATATTTATTATCATGAACTAGAGTATCCAGTGTGTGTAGTTGTATACCTCCTTTTTAGAAAAGAATCATAAATTGCTAGTATGCATTGATCAAGGTGTGTAGCATCAGATCTACACCTTGCAGAAAAGAACTCAAGGAGTGATGCTAAAATATTTGTAACTTCTGGTTTAGTCCAGGAGTAAATTAAATATGTAAAGTTCATCGTGCAATTTTGATTGTTAATTGGATTATATGCATGATGATATCTCTTCTATTATTTTTGTCAAATACCTTGAGCCGAGGATATTATTATGACATGCTTAGCATTAGTGCAGTGCAAAAGTAACTATTCTTAGATTCTCATGCTAGCAATAACATATTTTGATCATTTTCTATGGTTGAGAAGATATATATGGTTGATGCAAGATTGAATTTATTTATTTGTGGATACTGGTAGCGCCCATGTGGATGTTTAGTAGGGTATCGACAGCTGCGATTTCACCATCTCTGCACCATCATGAGGTGTTGCGTCCACTTCTCCTTCTCGGCAGGAGATGGTAGTCGGTCAAATATCCCCCTATGTGTGGTTGTTCAGCAGGGTGTCGACAACAACGATTTCTCCATCTCTACATCATCTCGATTTGAGCTCCCAAACCCATCCCTGATGTGATCACTAAATTTATTGTTTTGAATTTCACTAATTTGTTTCCATGGCTAATGTGTGTTCAAATGCTCTTGATTATATGGTGGAAAGAGGAGGCATAGAGGGGGGTGGAGTGGGAAGAAGAGAGGGTGAGAGAGGAGGAAGTAGAGACCCTGCCGGCATATTGGTGAAAACCCCCTCCCTCACTTTCTGCACCATGGGTTATCATCTAAAATTGATTTTAAGAGGAATCTGGACATGTTCTTTTTCCCTTTCCATAGTTTCTCATCTAAAATGGTTTTTTAGAGGAATCAGGATCTGGTTCCTGGACCATTTGCTATGTACTGAATGTGTATGTATCAATGCAGTGCTTCTGATAGAAAATTGATGTATTAGATTGACAAACGTAACTACATTATGCTATTTTTTATATTTGCAATGCTTCAATGACTATATTACTGATTGGATAAGACTATGCCTGACATCATCGCTGTCAGATGCGGCAAGCCGCACTTCCTACCTAGTAAAAAATAGTGGCGCAAGAATCAACCAGAGGGAGCCAGAGGCCACAAGCCCTGGGGGCGCGCCCACCCCCTGGGGCGTGCCCTGTAGGCTTGTGGGGCCCCTGGAGCTCCTCTGAACCTAATTCCAACTTTATAAGTACCTATTCATGGTGAAAAAAATCAGAGAGAAGGATTCATCACGTTTTACGATACGGAGTCGCTTCCACCTCCTGTTCTTCATCGGGAGGGACTATCTGGAGTCCGCTCGGGGCCCCGAAGAGGGGGATTTGTCGCCATCATCATCACCAACCTTCTTCTATCACCAATTTCATGATGCTCACCGCCGTGCGTGAGTAAATCCATCATAGGCTTGCTGGACAGTGATGGGTTGGATGAGATTTATCATGTAATCGAGTTAGTTTTGTTAGGGTTTGATCCCTAGTATCCACTATGTTCTGAAATTGATGTTGCTGTGACTTTGCTATGATTAACACTTGTCACTAGGGCCTGAGTGCCATGATTTCAGATCTAAACCTATTATGTTTTCATGAATATATTTGTGTTCTTGATCCAATCTTGCAAGTTGTAGACACCTATTATGAGTTATGATCTGCATACCCCAAGGTGACAATAATTGGGATTCTTTCTGATGATTACCGTAGTTTGAGGAGTTCATATATTCACTAAGTGCTAATGCTTTGGTCCAGTTTTTTATTAAAAGGAGGCCTTAATATCCCTTGTTTTGCATTAGGACCCCGCTGCCACGGGAGGGTAGGATAAAAGATGTCATGCAAGTTATTTTCCATAAGCAACGTATGACTGTATACGGAATACATGCCTACATTATATTGATGAATTGGAGCTAGTTCTATGTCACCCTAGGTTATAACTGTTGCATGATGAATGCCCTCCGACATAATTGTCCATCACTGATCCTTTGCCTACGAGCTTTTCACATATTGATCTTTGCTAAGTTACTTTGTCGTTGCTACTGTTACAATCGCTACAAAACTGCTACTATTACTTTTGCCATTGTTACCGTTACTTCCATACTACTTTGCTACTAAAAACTTTGTTGCAGATATTAAGTCTTTCAAGTGTGGTTGAATTGACAACTCAGCTGCTAATACTCATGAATATTCTTTGGCTTCCCTTGTGTCGAATCAATAAATTTGGGTTGAATACTCTACCCTCGAAAACTGTTGCGATCCCCTATACTTGTGGGTTATCAACGGGCGGAAGTTCGCCACGCATCACATAGTGGACACCCATGTGAGGGGGAAGGACCTCTCAGTGGTGTAGCCGAATAAGATGGTCTCGATGGCGAGCTCCATCCATACTACGGAGCACTTGCTTGCTGAGGACAAGTACCAAGTGGTCGGCTTCGACCTCGAGTTCGCCGGTGATCGTGTCGGGCATGAGCAGAAGGTTGCCATCACCCAGTTGTGCGTGCGCCATGACGTACTCGTCTACCACTACCACCTGGACACAAGGCCAAGCTTGTGTGTGTTTCGCCAGGTTTATCAACTGCCTTGACAATAGTTTCGCTATGGTGGACACCACCAACAATCTAAAAAGCTTGAGGTTTCGGGCTTGGCCTGCCGGAATCTTGTCAACATCTGGGACCACTACAAGGTATGGGGCAGCACCAAGAACAATCAGAACTCCCTTGTTGACCTCTCCTCGGCCATCATTTACCCCTACTACATGAAGATGAAGATGACTGTAAGAAGGACGGGATTGCCGGGCACAGTGCCTGGGAGCAGAGACTGGACGAAGAACACGTCAAGTACCCGGCCAAGGATGCATACAAAAGCTACGATATGTATAGGTGGATCATTCGCATGATGAAGTGCCTTCGTCCTGCCCAAGATGAGGGATCGAGCCAGAGAGAAGTGGCGGCAGCGTCACAAGAAGTCGATGATTAGATGATCGTTTCTCCTACTTTAGAATGCATGTAATTGTTTATTGAGGTGTGTGCGAATGATGTGTATAGTCACTTATGTAATTGGATGTTTATTTTGGTTATATATGTTGTTCTTCTGTAGAAAAAGCAAATCACATCACAGAAGGAGTAAATTAGGTAACCCGTTGGTGATGACTTCATCAATCGCTAACAATTGTATACTAGCAATCATTTTCCCACAAAACACACGGCTTATTAGCAGAAATCATCTGTGTTATTTCGATCTTCACACACATTTCTGATTACCCGGACCTGTTTGTCGCGTATCACACACATCTTGTTCAGTTGAACAGTTTCTGTTGTCTTGGCTCATCGCAAACAGTTCATCTGAGTGAACTGTATGCCCTCTATCGCACACACCTTGATCTGGCTGACCATTTTTTGTTTTGTTGCCTAATCACATACAGTTCATGCGAGTGAACTATATGCCGTATATCGCACACACCCTCATCTGACTGACCTTTTCTGTTGTTATGCTCATCGCAAACAGTTCATATGGACCAACCATATGCCACATATCACACACGCAACTCTGATCTGTATCTTGTTTGATGTCTGCGCCATCGCAAACAATTCGTATAATTTTTGATGGTTTTCTTACACCACCGTTTGCGATTAATGCATCGCACACGGTTTCGTAGAAGGGTCTCTGATTAAACTATCACGTTTCGACCATCCTACAGTAGTGATCATCAGGTCTAGTATATATCATGGCATAAATGATGTATCCGATTGCCGAGGCATATAGATTCCTACTCATCCTGCTTCGCTCATCAGATGTCGAAGGACTCAGAGTCTCGCTTAGTCTTATACCATGTGAGCGTGGAAATAACTCTTTCTTGGCCTCACTTATGTTAAACCGCTTCATCACTTTATCTATGTGTGTGCTCTGGCTCAAGCCAAGCAGCCTCATTGATAGATCTTAATGCCTAAAATATACACTGCCTCACCGAGGTCCTTCATTGAAAACTTGCCATTCAATGATACCTTGATCAAGTTCAACATTGAAGCATTGTTTTCGATCAGCAATATGTCATCCACATACAAGATCAGAAACACTACCGAGCTCCCACTCAAGTGCTTGTATAAAAAAACACCCTCTTCGCTCTTGATGGAAACGAGACCAGTGACGACCTCATCAAAAAGAATACTCCATCTCTGAGATGCTTTCCTCAACCCATAAATTTATCTCTTGAGCTTTCGTACCTTACTAGTGCTAGTCGGATCGACAAAATCCTCGGGCTCTATCATATACACGTCCTCGGTTAAATTTCCATGAAGGAAAGCCGTTTTGACATCCATCTGCCATATCTCGTAGTCGAAATATGCAGCTATAGCTAGTACGATCCTCATCGACTTTAACATCGCTACCGGCGAGTAAGTCTCGTTGTAAGAAATTCCTTGAACTTGTTCATAACCTTTAGTGACAACTCGAGCTTTGTGGATCTGAACATTTCCATCCACATCGGTTTTCATCTTAAAGACCCATTTGCAACCAATGGCCGTTACGCCAGGCGGCAGATCAGCCAAGTCCCAAACTTGATTCTCATCCATGGAATTTAACTCGGATCTCATGGCCTCTAGCCATGCCTCGTATTCTGGGCTCACTATCACTTCTGCATACGTGGCCGGCTTGTCACTCTCTAGCAACAAAAAATTGCGCACTCTGCGCAATCTTTCCGACCTCCCTGATTCTAGTGCTGCTTGCACTATGGGTTCCTTGACCAACTTCATCATGAGCCAATTCGTCCCCGAGTGGTCCTTGAATTTCTTCAAGTCGGGCCATCCTCCCACTGGCCTCCCGTCTAAGAAACTCTTTCTCAAGGGAAACCCCATTCCAAGAAACAAACACTTTGTTCTCTTCACGGTTGTAGAAGCTATATCCCAAGGTTTTCCTCGGATATCCCACAAATATGCACTTACCTAACTTGGGTGTAAACTTGTCTGACATAGTCGCTTGACAAATGCTTCACAACCCCTAATCTTTAGAAAAGAAAAATGGTGACTCCTCCCGGTCCACATCTCATGTGGTGTCTTGTTTATGGATATTGATGGTACCCTGTTAAGTGTGAAAGTTGTAGTTTCTAGAGCGTATCCCCAGAATGACATGGGTAAATTTGGTTTGGTCATCATAGATCGGACCATGTCCAAAAAGGTCCTATTCCTCCGTTCTGGCATGTCGTTTCTCCGTGGCGTACCCGGAGGTGTGAGATGAGGTACTATACCTCGGCTTTTCAGATGATCATCAAACTCCTGGCTCATGTACTCGCCTCCAGGATCAGATCATAGGAGCTTTATAGTGTTGCCAAGTTGATTCTCAACCTCATTATGAAACTCTTTGAACTTTTGAAAAGTTTCCGACTTGTACCTCATCAAATATAGATAACCATATCTACTCAAGTCATCGGTAAAAGTCACAAAGTACTGATAGCCACCTCTGGCAGTTGTTCTCGTTGGACCACACACATCAGTGCACTACAAAAAATAGATACTTCCGTGATGATACGTGTTTGTCACAGTAGTTCACGTTTTCTGTCATGCATGTACATCCATGACAATTTTATGACAGAATCAAGATAGTCATACCTGTGCTGTCGTATAAGTGTTCCATGAAATTACCGAAATTATCATCACGGAAGTGTCCACTTCCATGATGATAAATCACGCGTCATGGAAGTGCTTTCGTCAAGGGTGACCGGCACGTCACATCCACCATAACGGAACATCGTTAAGCTACCGGGTCCGATTTTGGATCCGTTAACCCGCTAATAGCCCAGACCAATGAGGATTGTCCACGTGTAAAATTCTCATTGGCCGGAGGAAACATGTGTTGGCTAACCGTTGGGACAGATGTCATCCATTCATTGGACAGGAGGCGCCTATGAGAGGTCGACATGTGACACGGCCCAACAGTGGCCTATTCCGATGAAAAAGGCCGGCCCAGTAAAAATTAGCAGGTCGGCCCATATAAGGCCTACTTGTGTCAGGTCCATTTAAGCCCACGACCCATACGAGATGTGCCAATTCGGCCCGTCAACTGCCCATTAATGATTTCACACCATTGCAGCCTATCGTCAGTTTGAGCCCGTTAATAGCCCGCTATATATTTGGGCTCGATATCGGCCCGATGTGATTTCGGCCTGTTAACGGCCCATTCAAGGGATGGGCCAATTTTCAGGATGTACATCTTTCGGCCTTTTAGCGACCCATTTAAGTGTTGGGCCAATTTCCGGCCCGGTGTGTCTTTCAGCCTGTTGACGGCCCATAAATGAGTTGGGCCATTTGTAGTCGGACCTTAGTTTTGGCCTTTTCGCAACCCATTTAAGTGTTGGGCCAATTCCTGGCCCGGTGTGTCTTTCAGCCTGTTGACGACCCATAAATGATTTGGGCCATTTGTAGTCGGACCTGAGTTTTGGCCTTTTAACGGCCCATGCTCTTCATGGTCCAATACCAGCCCGGTTTCTCTTTCGGCCCGCTAAAGGCCCACAACACAGTTGGGCCATTTACAGTACGACCTGACTTTCGGCTTCTTAGCGGCCCATGCTCTTCATGGTCCAGTACGAGCCCGCTGACTCTTTCGGCCTGCTAAAGGCCCACAATATAGTTGGGCCATATGTAGCCCGACCTTAGTAACGACATGTTAACAGCCCGTGAAATCAAATGGGCCCACCTGTTGCCCGCTTCGATGTCGGCCTGTTAACGACCCGGGAGGTAAGAGGGCCGACCATTAACTTTCGGCCTGGTAACGGCCCATTAACTTAATGGGCCCACTAAAGTCCGTACATGTCTTTAGGCCCAATTAGATAATTTGAGCCCATTACGACGAGCAATTATGCACATGACCAAAACCGATCAAGCAAAGGTACGACATACAGGAAAAAACGTTGCACATCCAGCATATATTACAGGAAATTACATCCACTGGGAAATCATATATTGATGCCAATGCAAATAAATGAACAGAACCTAACGATCTACAACGTCACAATCTGCAACCTCAGCGCGGATGACGCCCATAAGCATGTGGGCAAGTTCTTGATGCTTTGCTACAATCGCCTCTCGAAAACATTGATCAGTTGTTGTTGCGCATGAATGTGCAGCTTTGATTCCTCCACCATTTCCATCATTGCTTCAGCCATTAATTGGTTGACAAACATACATTTTTTCTGTTGCATTCGAGAAAGAGGAAACTGAACAGATTTAGATGGTGATTTTGGCAGGCTTGTATTATTGATAGTGGAGAGTGTCTTGACCACTGCATCATAACGTAAATTAGGAGGGGAACCAAACAGATTAATCATGAGTTATTGCCATATTACCTGTTCTAGATTTATTGGAAAGAAACAATGGGGTTGCCTTGCTATTTTCAGAGTTTGTCTTCTTATCTTCAGCAGCCTACACCATATTAACACACTAGCATTGCTATCATTGGCCAGGTCAGATAATAGGAAATCAACATTGACACAATGAACGTTTGGGCAACCAGACCACACCAGCCGACACCAAATTAACACAATATGGCACATCTATCATCAGCCAGGTAAGGTAATACAAAAGCAACATTGACACAATGAATGAATCAGCAACCAGAGCAGCACTACAATTCAATAATGTGCATTACTTGAGATAGTACACTCATGCAGCTCAGTATGCAAAACTACCACGCAGTTTTCCTTACAGAAATCAACATTGTCGCCTTTAACATTTTGCTACAACTGAATTTAGATCAGATAAAGGTTGGATTCACACCGATTAACAAAATACATGCTGATGTAAAAATATAGTGATATACAATGGTACTTACATCGGCATTGGAGCACGAGAGAATTCCCGCAAGATACTTTCCTCGAATACGATCCCAATGGAGGGAATCTTCTATCGTTTAACCTTATTTTCTAAAAGAGAGATGGGTAAGAAACATGTAGAAAATATGATCAGAATGCTATAAAATTTCATGATGCAAGAATACGCACACGCTTCTAGAATGGAGTTGACATATTTTTGCTGGACTGGAGCGGACTAGTTCTTTGGCCACTGGAATCTGCTTATTATCAGTGGGAATTGGGTTTCTCTGTGCTGGAGCAGTATCTATGAAAACTGGAGTTGGTTTATTATCTCCTGGCGTTTGGATCTTTTGCAAAGACCTGGTTTGTAACCCTTCAGATTCTAACTTAGCCGTCTTCCCCTTGCATGCCTTATATAGAAGAATGGTGCTTCAATTATATAACATGCTACAACAAAGATGGAATAGGTACTCAAGAATAGAAAGGCATGACATATTGACATGTATTCCCTCCATCCGGAAATAAATGGATGGGTCTAGGCGTATTTCAGTTCTAGATACATCCAGTTTTATCCATTTCTGCGACATGTAATCCGGACGGAGGGAGTATGATGTAAGATTTAGGGATACGACAGGACAACAATGTAAAAAACACTACTTGAATGTAAAACTGTATGCTAGTGGAATACATTACAGAAAAACACTAAGGCAACATACGCGTGTATGATTGGGAAACTAAGATGGCGTTGCAAGAGACCACTAGAACGACACTTCAATGTAAAAAAAAGAACATGGTATGGTAGACAGACGAAGTACATACTAATGAATAACAATGTATAAGATATTGAGAAGCATGATGTCCAAACTAAGCAGATGGCATTGCGATAGAGTAGAATGACAATACTTGAATTTGAAAACATGTTATCATTAATGGAATAGGTACTGAAAAACAGGAAAGCATGCCATATTTACATGCATGGCGAAGCACAAGGCATTGCAACATAGTAGATGCACTCCAGGACATTATATGCATGCTATACCCATATCAAGGGCCAAGTTAGAGCAAGGACCTTATGGGGTGAATAGGATTCATCATCTTTCTGCAAGTCTTGTGAAGAACTGCCTTTACATGTTCCATCATATTGGGTATCATTGACGTCAAGTTTTTTGGCCGTTACATTGCTCCGTGAGGTACTTGTGGATAAATCAATGTGTGCAATTATATCTGACATGCATGGAAGACAACTATTAGTTAGATTTATGTAATGAGTGCCTGTAGGAGACGACATAAATAGTAGGACTGGGGTTAACTAGCAACAACAGGTCTCAAAAACTAAAGGGAGAACACAGATGAAAGCTACAGAATATGTATCGCTTGTACTTGAGATTAACTAGATGGCACACAAAAGTATTAAGGAACAACATAGGTTATACTAGAAGTGGTATAATACTATAATCACCAGCCTGTGGGATAGCATTCGCTGATGGATGATAACTATGGAACAACGTTACCTAAAGAACAAGTCTCTTAGCTGAACTAACATCGTTAACTCCTGAACAAGACCCATAAGAGATCAGCATGAATATACAGTGAAATGTGATAATCTATTTTCAATGTTTAGATGAATAACAAAGCCATAAATGTTGCACACAAGTAAGATGAGGGTACAACCTATCTGGCCGCCATCCATAGGAGTGAGCATCATGTGCTGACTTGTCGATGGCCCTGCAGTTGTTGTGGCTATCCATGTCGGGCACACACATTTGATGCCAGGAACTGTTGAGTGGGGACTATAGCTCCCTTCTGGTGCATGCTTCCCTTGTTGGAGCAACTGCGGTGAGTCGGAAGACGGTGTGGCTGAAGATGCAGAGAACACATAATATTAAGAGCGACACATCTCTCTGATCTGAAGAAATACCCTAAGAGATCAACATCAAGGTACGAGAGTGATCACACATTTGTTGACTGAAGACTAAATTGGGGTCACACGATTTTATTTTATTTTGGTACTGTCCGATCTATGCCGGATGGCTTGATGACCGTCTTGTGCCTCCCGGCTGACACTGTTCGTAATCTTCCCCAAAGAGCCAGCAACCACCGACAGAGCAGCCCGCCTCCGCTGTCCGTGGCCCCGACAAAAACCCCGCTCCCCGCCCCACCGCACTGCCGTGGTTGCGCCGCCCCCGGGCCAATCAACAAAGACTCGCCGTCATCCAGATCCGGCGGCAGTACCTTCAACCCACACAACTCTAAGATAGCCATCTAAGCGCTGCTTCCATGACAAACTTGCGCCCCCGCACCCGTATGTTAGACACCAGCCAACCGGAAGCCTAGGAGCTCCGCCGGCTCGAGGGGTGCCGAGGGAGTCCTGGATTAGGGGGTGTCCGGATAGCCAGACTATAACCTTTGGCCGGACTCTTGGACTATGAAGATACAAGATTGAAGACTTCGTCCCGTGTCCGGATGGGACTTTCCTTGGCGTGGAAGGCAAGCTTGGCGATACGGATATGTAGATCTCCTCCCATTGTAACCGACTCTGTGTAACCCTAGCCCTCTCCTATGTCTATATAAACCGGAGAGTTTTAGTCCATAGGACGAACAACAATCATACCATAGGCTAGCTTCTAGGGTTTAGCCTCTCTGATCTCATGGTAGATCTACTCTTGTACTACCCATATCATCAATATTAATCAAGCAGGAGTAGGGTTTTACCTCCATCTAGAGGGCCCGAACCTGGGTAAAAACATCGTGTCCCTTGTCTCCTATTACCATCCGACTAGACGCACATTTCGGGACCCCCTACCCGAGAGATCCGCGGTTTTGACACCGACATTGGTGCTTTCATTGAGAGTTCCGCCGTGTCGCCGCCATGAGGAAGGATGCCTCATCCCGTCTTTAAAGACGGCATCGTTGTTAAGGGAAGTTTGGCTGCTTGGTCAAACTCTTCGCTAGGTGGTTTTCTTATGACCGCTGTTCGTCATTGCCATACCGACGATGACTTCTCGGTCATCGAAAAGCAATCTTCACATCAACTCGAACTCGCCGAGCAGTTAGATCCAATGGAGCTCTTCCTAAACGAAGTTCTTGGATTGCATCGCCACCGGGAGTCGCTTAGACTATGATCGATTGGGCCTAAACCCGATCCGAGAGGGATTAACTCTCCTGTGTCACCCAAAGCACGTTGCAGTGGTGGAGGAACAATGCGGCGACCCTTCATCTATCTTAAGGACTAGCTATGTCCGGATTGCCGATCCCTCCAAGCCGGATACCCGCGGAGGGGAGGACGTCACTCAAGACCTGAACCCTTGAGTCAGGCAACGGGCTAGATTCATTGGACAACATCCAAGAATCCAAACTTCCGAGTTTGGAAACTCCTTGGCCCCTGAGTCTCAGATTGGGTGAGGTTTCGGATTCAATTCCACCCACCCACCCGAACATAAGCGATCTATCCCAAATTAGGCAAGAGCCCGAAGAAATAGTACACCATTACTGGGCCAGATTCCTCCTGGTAATGAACAGGATCAAGGACTGCCGCGAGGAAGACGCAATCTCATTCTATTGCAATAATTGCACGGACAAGGGAATCCTCAACGCCATAAGTCGCCGTGAAATTACACGCTTCGCCGACTTGGCGTCCATAGTCTGAAAATCTTGGCGATGGAAAGCGCTCGAAAACCGAAATAAAATTTTTGGACAATCCGCCCTAAATATGAACCCATCCGAAATAAAAGGGTGCATTATCGCTGGACACCCGGTTAAACACCAAAAAGCAAAAACCTCTACGGGCATGAAACTGCATCGAGGGATGGCTCAATGGACCTGTAAAATTCACAAAGATGAGGGCGCCATACCAACTCACAGCCTTAGAGCATGTTGGATACTCCGGCAGGTGGCCAAAAGTGGTGAAGATCTTCTAATTCCAGAAGTCACAGAAACCCATCCCAGGGATACCAGTATGATATTAACAGTCTTCGAGACTTTCACATCAAACAATATGCGGAACGAACACTCCGCAGCCTTGCTGAAGTCTACCACGTAGAAACAATAAACCCATGGAGTGACACGGCTATTACTTTTAATGCCAGTGATGAACCTAAATTCCGAACAGCCCGAGCACCAGCCGCATTAGTCCTCAGTCCAATAGTGGACGGCTTTTGACATACCAAGGTACTCATGGACGTTGGCAGCGGATTGAATCTCATTTATGAGGAAACCCTTCAAAAAATGGAAATAGACTGGAACCGCATTGAGCGAAGCAGCACAACTCTTAGAGGAATAATCCCCAGTTGGGAAGCGTGCTGTATAGGAAAAATCACACTAGATGTGGTGTTCGGCACGCCGGATAATTACAGGTCCGAAGAGGTTACATCCCAAGTGGCCCCGTTCAGTAGCGGATACCACGCTTTGCTAGGGCGGGAGGCGTTTACAATCTTCGAAGCCATACCCCATTACGGGTACATGAAGCTCAAAATGCCCGGGCCCAACGGAATCATCACTCTTGCTAGTGATCTGGACGTAGCACTCCACGCCGAAAATAAGACAGCCGCACTGGCCCTCGAGGCACTATCCGAAGCCCTAGCGGCTGAGGAAATGACTGCGCTGCGCTCCACGGTGAATAGGGACGATGTGATACTCGACAAAAGATCCAAGTCCACCTCCTTCAAACCGGCGGACGAAATAGTCAAATTCCAAGTCCATCCAATGGACCCTACAAAAACAGCTTCCATCGGGGAACAATTAAACCCTGATGTAGACGCCGCACTGCGAGAGTTCCTATGCGAGAACTGGGAAATTTTCGCCCGGCACCCTTCAGACATGCCAGGAATCCCACGCAGGATGGCCGAGCACAGCTTAAATATCCTAAAAGGATTCAAGCCAGTCAAACAGGCTCTTCGGCGTTTCTCCGAACCTAAGAGACAAGCCATGGGAGAGGAACTAGCCAAGCTATTGGAGGCCGGATTCATCAGAGACATAAAACATCCGGACTGGCTAGCAAACCTGGTGATGGTACCAAAGAAGGACAAATCTGGCGCTCGTGGCGTCGATTTTAAGGACCTCAACAAGGCTTGCCCAAAGGATCCCTTCCCCCTCCCCCGCATCGATCAAATTATCGACGCTACCGCAGGACACGATTCATTGTGTTTCCTCGACGCATACTCCGGCTACCATCAAATTAAGATGGCAGAGCCAGACCAAGCCGCAACGGCATTCATCACACCATACGGCCCGTTCTGCTTCAACACAATGCCCTTCGGGCTCAAAAACGCCGGCGCAACATATCAGCGCATGATTCAGACATGTCTGGCAAACCAGATCGGCAAAACAGTGGAGGCATACGTAGATGACGTGGTCGTCAAACCAAACACGTCGAATCTCTAGTAGATGACTTGAGGCTCACATTCGATAATCTCCGAACATATGACATCAAGCTCAACCCGAAAAAAAATGCGTTTTCGGCGTACCAGCTAGAAAGCTCTTGGGCTTCATTGTATCCGGTAGAGGAATTGAAGCAAATCCGGCCAAGATCCGAGCTCTGTCGCAATTGGACATCCCAAAAGACCTCAAACAAATACAAAAATTGACTGGATGCGTGGCGGCTCTAAGCCGCTTTATCTCCCGCCTGGGAGAAAAGTATTACCCCTTTATCGCCTCTTTCGGCGCACCGAACACTTCGAGTGGACGGATGCTGCCACAGCCGGACTGGAAGAAATAAAAGCCATATTGGCAACTAACCCAGTCCTGGCCGTGCCAAACATTAGCGAACCAATGCTATTATACATTGCGGCGACTCATCAAGTTGTGAGCGCAGTGCTTGTCGTCGAACGAGAAACGGACGGACATAAATTCCCCCTTCAAAAGCCGGTTTACTATGTGTCCACTGTCCTTACTCCATGCAAGTCACGGTACCCGCATTATCAAAAGATAGCGTACACGGTATTCATGGCATCCCGGAAACTGCGACACTACTTTCAAGAGTGTTCGATAACAGTAGCCTCGGATGTGCCACTTAATGATATTATAAACAATCGCGACGCGACGGGCCGGATAGCCAAATGGGCCATTGAGCTCCTCCCGTTCGACATAACTTACAAGCCACGAGGAGCTATCAAGTCGCAAGTATTGGCCGACTTCGTCGCCGAATGGACGGAAGCCGAACTATCTAAAGAGTACGGCACATATTCCAATTGGATCATGCACTTCGATGGCTCCAAAATGTTGGCTGGTCTGGGGGCTGGCGTCGTTTTGACATCCCCAACAGGAGATACAGTTCAATATGTGCTCCAGATAATGTATACGGACTCCAACAACGCAGCCGAATATGAGGCCCTTCTACATGGTCTCCGGATGGCAGTATCCATGGGCATTCAACGCCTAGAGGTGCGCGGGGATTTGAACCTCGCGATATCCCAAATAAATGGAGACTTTGATGCCAAGGATCCAAAAATGGCAGCTTACCGCAATGCCGTCCTAAAAATGTCAGCGCGGTTCGAGGGGCTCGAATTTCACCATATAGCCCGGGAAAACAATCAGGCGGCATATGTCCTGGCACACATCGGCGCAAAACGCGATGCAGTTGTAACGCCCCGGATTCGATGCGCCAGGTGTCCGCCAGTTATTCGCCGTCATTGCCATGTCATTTGCTTGCGTGTTGCATTTTGCCATGTCATCATATGCATTTCATATCATGTCATCATGTGCATTTCATTTTGCATACGTGTTCGTCTCATGCATCTGAGCATTTTCCCGTTGTCCGCTTTTCCAATCCGGCACTCCTATGTCTCCGGCCCCTTTTACCTCTTTTCGTGTGTGGGTATTAAACGTTCTCGGAATGGACCGAGGTTTGTCAAGCGGCCTTGGTATAGCACCGGTAGACCGCCTGTCAAGTTTCGTGCCATTTGGAGGTCGTTTGATACTCCAACGGTTAACCGGGTAACCGCAAAAGCCTCTTTTGTGTTGCAGTCCAACACCCTTCCAAAGTGGCCCAAAACCCACCTAACTCCCCTCCATGCTCTTGGTCGTTCGATCATGATCGCGTGGCCGAAAATCGCACCTCATTTGGACTCTCCTAGCTCCCTCTACCTATATATATGTGATCCCCTCCGAAATTCGCGGTCTAACTCCCTCAAAACCCTAGCCTTCCCCTACCTCGCGCCCCGACCTCCCCGGACCCGGATCCGGCCATCTCCGGCGATCCCCGCCATCTCCGGCGAGTGTCCCGGCGAGATCCGCCTCGCCTCGTAATCCGTGCCTCGGTTGACCTCTTTCCCCCCGAAATTCCCTCGTCTTTTATTCTGTGATTATTTTTATGCATTTTCATAGCATCATAACTCTCTGCATATAGCTCCGTTTCGTGCATGTAATATGTAAAAATGTTTGTCTGGAAGATTACATCATTTCAAATCATTGCATCATTTTAGTTTGAGCTCATTTTGATGCCAGAAATGCTGTTAGAAGAGTGCTATATGATGTTAGATCTGTTTCTTAACAGAACATGCACTTTTGTCATTTTTTCCATGATTGATGTGTGCATCCTATGAACTTGAGTACTACATGTGTTTTGTAATATGCCATGCCATCTTTCCAGGGGTGCTTGCCATGTATTTTTGTGAGTTGTCTAGTGAGTGCATCAAGCTTGTTAAGTAGGGTACTTGCTGTTGCTGTTTTCCTGGCAGATTCTGTTATATTTTTATGCCATGTTAACTTGATGCTACCGAGAGATCCATGCTTATTTTGAGATACTTCATTAAGCATGTTTTAAACATATGGTTATGCTCTATCCATCCATGCCCTTGTTTGCAATTATGGAGTGCCATAGCTTGAGTCAATCAAGCTCTACTTTTGCTATAAAATGTTTCCTGGCAGGTTGTTTACATGTTATTCAATTTTGCCAAGGTTGTTGTAGTTGATCCGTGTATGCTATGATGTTGTTCTTGACATGTATAGCTTCTATGCCATGTATTCTTTATGTAAGTTGCCTTGCCATGCCATGTATTGCTCTGTGGTGAGTGGTTCAAGCTCACCAACATGCCTACTTATCGTTGTTCCTGCCATGTATGAATCTGTAATATAACTTGCCATGTTTACATGGGTGCCATCGTATCTTCTGTTCCTTTTTGGCTTATAGTCACTAAGGGACTTTTGTTCTATGCATTTAGTAGATTTATTCCATGCCTTTTTTTGCCATGTTAAGTTCCTGTAACATGTTGTTTGATAGCTCTAAACATTGCAACCTGATGTTATTTCTGCTAAAGTCTGAAACTGTTATTATTTGCAATCTTGCCATGTGTTTTTGAGCATGTTCTACTGATTTCTGGAGATAGCTCAGTGTTCATGTTTTGTAATGCTTTACCTGTACATCATGCCCATGCCTTTTGTTTTCATGTTGAGATCCTGTAGCATATTGTTTTTATGCTTGCAATATGCCTAGTTGCTGTTTTGGACAGATTGTTGCTATGACTTGTATAGTGTGTATGTGTTGATCCGTTGCTCCGTTTTGAGTGTGCTCTATATGGAACTTGCTTGATTTTGCATGTAGATTCATATTATCATGTTGCATCCTTGTTTTGAGGTCTTTGCTTGATGTTTGCATGTATTTTGCATCAATGCCATGCTTATCTTGTTTTGCTCATATCTTCTAGACCGTAGCTCCGAATTAAATGAACTTTATATGTAACTTGACTAGAATTTCGTGTAGATCATCGTGGTGCATATTAACTTGTTGTTTAACAACTTGAACATAAGGTTTATTAAGATCTGGACCAATTTCGAAATTTGCATATGAGGACTTACCGGAATTGTTATATGTTGTTCCCGGCCTCATTTAAACTTGCCTTGATGTGTTGCTCTTGTATGCATCATCTCTTTCCATGAGTAGCTTCGTGAAGCTTTGTCATGCATCATGCTTGGTTGAGCATCATGTCTTGTATATGTGTGGTGTGTTTACTATGTTGTGTGCTTCTTCTTGTTAGTTCCTGTTTGCTATGCATCGTGAGGATTCGTTCGTCTCACGCTTGGTTCGGCTTCATCCATTCGTCTTCTTCATGGACTCGTTCTTCTTCCTTGCGGGATTTCAGGAAAGATGACCGCTACCCTGGATCTCACTACTATCATTGCTATGCTAGTTGCTTCGTTCTATCGCTATGCTGCGCTACCTATTACCTGTTTATCAAGCCCCCTTATTTGCCATGTCAGCCTCTAACCTTTTGCACCCTTCCTATGCAAACCATTGTTTGGCTATGTTACCGCTTTGCTCAGCCCCTCTTATAGCGTTGTTAGTTGCAGGTGAAGATGAAGTTTGTTCCTTGTTGGAACATGGAGATGTTGTTCCATCTTTGGAACATGTTTACTTCTTGGGATATCACAATATATCTTATTTACTTAATGCATCTATATACTTGGTAAAGGGTGGAAGGCTCGGCCTTATGCCTGGTGTTTTGTTCCACTCTTGCCGCCCTAGTTTCCGTCATATCGGTATTATGTTCCCGGATTTTGCGTCCCTAACGCGGTCGGGTGATTTATGGGACCCCCATGATGATTCGCTTTGAATAAGACTCCTCCAAAGAAGGCCCAACATTGGTTTTACCATTTGCCTCACTCTAGCCCTTTTTCCCTTGGGTTTCCGGAGCCCAAGGGTCATCTTATTTTACCCCCGGGCGGTGCTCGTCGTGAGTGCTGGTCCAAACCGTCGACCACGGTGGCCACCAAGGGCAACTCTGGGTTCGCCTATCGGAAGTTTGGACAATCCGGTGTGCCCCGAGAACGAGATATGTGCAGCTCCTATCGGGATTTGTCGGCACATTCGGGCGGCTTTGTTGGTCTTGTTTTATTGCTATCGAAATGTCTTGTAGCCGGGATTCCGAGACTGATCGTTCTTCCCGGGGAGAAGGAATATCCTTTGTTGATCGCGAGAGCTTATCATGGGCTAAGTTGGGACACCCCTGCAGGGTATAAACTTTCAAGAGTCGTGCCCGCGGTTATGTGGCAGATGGGAATTTGTTGATATCCGGTCGTAGTAAACTTGAAGCAAACTCTTCTAAAATACACCAACCGTGTGCGTAACCGTGAGTGTCTCTTTTCGGGGTTGATCGAGAGGAGAACACGGTTTCTGGGTTATGTCTGACGTAAGTAGGAGTTCAGGATCACTTCTTGATCATTACTAGTTGGCGACCATTCCTTTGTTTCTCTTCTCGCTCTCATTTGTGTATGTTAGCCACCATATCATGCTTAGTCGCTGCTGCAACCTCACCACTTTACCCCTTCCTTTCCCATTAAGCTTTGCTAGTCTTGATACCCGTGGTAATGGGATTCTTGAGTCCTCGTGGCTCATGATTACTACACCACCGATTGCCAGTACAGGTTATCACGATGATCATGACGTGAGAGCGATGTTTGCTTGTGTTGGAGTTCTTCTTCCGCTTCTTCTTCGATCAGGGATAGGTTCCGTGTCGGCCTGGGCTAGGTGGTGGATGTCGTTTGAGTTTCTGTTTATGTTTCATCCGTAGTCGGATGTTGAGCCTGTATATGATGTTGATGTATTCTTGTGGCATTTGTGCCTTATGTATGTATCCCCATCTATTATGTAATGTTGATGTAATGATATCCACCTTGCAAAAGCGTTCCAATATGCGGGTCTATCCTTGGTGGGACCTTCGAGTTCCTTTTGGATAGGGTCGCATATTGGGCGTGACAGCAGTCCCCCCCAACATCTTCTTGGAGAGGCTGTTCAACCCATCCGTAGTATGGGAAGGAGAACCCGGCAATAACAGCCCGGACCCAACCGCACTGCCCGATACCGAACATTCTGATATAATCGGAGGCTCTGCCAACGAAATAACATCTTCAGCCCACGCAATAATGGCCGTTATCGCCCCGTGGATAGAACCATTCCTAGCCTACCTAACTAGGCAGGAACTCCCCGAGGACCAAAACGAGGCACGCTGCATAGTACGACGATCTAAAGCCTATAAGGTCCATGAGGGAGAGCTTTATAAGAAAAGTACCACCAGAGTCCTTCAAAGGTGCATCTTGAAGAAGAAGGCGGAACAACCGGCAGAAATTCATGCCGGACTTGGCGGCCACCACGCTGCAGCCCGGGCCCTTGTAAGCAAGGCATTCTGTACAGGCTTTTATTGGCCGACGGCCCGGGCAGATGCTCAGGACCTAGTCCAACGTTGCGTTGGTTGCCAGCTTTTTGCAAATCAAAGCCATATGCCACCCACCGCCCTCCAAACTATCCCCATCATGTGGCCCTTTGCGGTCTGGGGGCTTGACATGGTTGGACCTCTTAAAGGAGAAACCCACAAGAAAAAATACTTGCTGGTCATGGTGGATAAATTCACCAAATGGATAGAAGCCAAGCCTGTTAAGACGGCTGAATCAGGACCGGTGATAGACCTCATATCTGGGGTCGTACACCGTTACGGCGTCCCCCAGAGCATCATCACTGATAATGGCATGAACTTTACGGCCGACGAAGTAAAACTCTGGTGCAAAAACATGGGCATCAAGCTCGATTATGCTTCCGTCTATCACCCACAAACTAACGGTCAGGTCGAGCGAGCAAACGATCTTATCATGAGCGGCATCAAACCCAGATTAGTGCTGTCCCTGAAGGAATCTAACACACCTCGGATGAGGAGCTCGACCAGACTGGGGCTGCGGACCACGCCGAATCGCACCACCGGATACACACCATTCTTTATAGTATACGACGCAGAGGCGGTTCTGCCCTGCGACATAATTCATGACTCACCTCGAGTGCGCATGTACGAAGAAAGAGAAGCCGAGCTCGATCGGTAGGACAGTCTGGACGCCTTGGAGGAGGAGCGTGACGTGGCGAAAGCCCGTTCCGCATTCTATCAACAGCAGGCTTGAAGATACCAAAGCAGAGAAGTACGGGCCAAAAATTACAATGTTGGCGAATTAGTTCTACGCCTGCCGGATAATAAAAAGGACAAACTCAAGCCCAAATGGGAAGGTCCCTTCATTATTGACCAAGTCTGTTGGTGGAGCGTACCGTCTGCGAGATGCATCGGATAACCGACTCGAGCCGAACCCATGGAACGCAGCCCGACTCCGAAGATTCTACGCCTAGCGCCGGACTCTATGTTCGTATCCTTCCTCTGTCCATTTTTTATACACTATCTATCTTATATTTCTCTCCTTCTCCCCTTCTTTTCTCTCACAGCCTTTAAGGGCTCATGTGTGCCTTGTTTGCACACAACGGACGTGCTATCCGTGTTCATTATACCTGGGGGCTTCTTTAACAAAAGCTTATTTATACGGGCTTCATGCCCAACACATGTGTCATACTTCCGCATGTACCTTTTATTCACCATTATATGCATCGATATGACTTAAGTTTTGGCCAAGCTGGGTTGCCTGGCTCTTGTATTTATGCCCTACGTTCCCGTTAATTCGGCTAGGGCATAAGGGGAGCACCTCTGCGATTGTTACTGTCGGGTCAGCCGGATGTGTACCTCAGACTGGGTGAAGCCGAAAGCTAGCATTCTTAAGGGAATATTCGGTCGGTGAACTAAAATTTGATTTCTCACTTATTTACTTATGCACCCCCAGATGCTTTTTCTGTGTCTCTTTTTGCAGTCCGGACATGCACTTTAGGGCATGCCTCCTAGGGAAAGGAACCCTTAACAGAACTATTCTCCCTGGAAGATGTTTCTTACTAACCATGTAATATAACATAACTAGTTGGGCACTTGTCTGTTCACGCACTAATGACCCCTACGCCTGGTCTCCATGCATGCCCCGGTTCTTATATAACCGAGAGGGTATTCGGACACACTCCGGACCGTCAGGTCCCGAGGTTGAAGCGAAAAGGTCCGCCATGACAAATGATCTACAATCTGGCTAGAAGGCATTATACATGTCATTTTAAATTACATAGTCAATTTGACTGGTTAAATTCCTCTTCAATACCATCCAACAGGCTGTCTAGTTTACAGTCCTGTTGGGAATACTTTGCGACCAATTCTACTTGGCCGTACACTAAGCTAACAGGGATCTCCTTCCCATCAGGCCCCACAGGTCCGACCTCGGCCATGTGGTTTCGGTCAGCCTTCGTGTACCGCGTCTTCACCATGGCCCAGGCCTCCCTGGCGCCTTGACGGCATGACGATATCTTCCATAATCGGAAGCGCCACCGCGCTCCCTTCAGCTTCTCTGCAAGCTCTCCAAGGCCTTCGGGCATGGAGACGGATGGCCACAAGGCCTGGGCGATGCCTTGCATCACCTGCCGAACTCGTTCATGCAGTTGTGCGAGCTCGGGAAGAAGGTCACTTGTAGAACCGGGCATTTCCTCTGCAGGACGACCTGTTAGCATACCTACAGACATAACTCTGTCAACCAACTTCCTCGCCGATCTCTTTTTCAAAGTTCGTTCAAGCACTTACTAAATATGTCGCGTCGAAGCCGCTGATTCTCCTTAACGGAGTCCGACAGTTGGGCACGAACATCCTTTAATTCCATGCCCAGCTTGGTGTTGGCATCTAGGAGATTATTCTTCTCCTGCCTCACCCTCGTAAGCACGCTCTCACCGGCCTTTAGCTGGCGTTGGAGCTGTTGCTTATCCGGATCTAATCCGGCACCATCTGCAATTTTATTGTCAGACTTGCATACACGCCGCACTTCACATGATACTTATCATTTGAAGCATATATTACCAGAGGGGGTCTCCTTGGGCTCCCCTGCTGCGGCTAGTGCGGCCTGAAGTTGGGCTTTGCACTCTTCTAGCTCCTGGGATAGTTGGGTATTCTTTTCTGTAAGAACCTGCATAACAAATGATCCTTAAATAACTTATTCTAACTGTTTCAAGTCTCAGGGGCTACTGGTATATATAATCACCAAATTTTCTCACCCGTATGTCTTTTACATACTGCTCCGTGGCTCTGGCTAAACCATTTTGAGCAGCACGGAGGTACGCACCTCCCGAGTTGAAGGCATCCAATGCCTCTTGGGAGAAACATGCGTCACGAAGAATAGTCCGGCGACGCCTGTGGTTCATGGCACTCTCCACCTTAGAATTGGTGGCGGACAGTCTGTCCGCATCCTCTGTCGGAGGATCGTCCGACGCGCGCCTCGCGTTCGCCTCCGTTGCCGGATCCGGCCTTGGAGCCTGACTGGTGGAGGCGCGATTGGCAACCTCTCCGGATGTAGTCCGGCGAGTGCTCTTTTTCCTACAGAAAGCACATGCGTTAGTACGCCTCTGACAATAATACCTTGGAATAAGACGGCGCGCCGTACCGCTGCGCCGGTGTCTCAATCCGGACTGCGGGTCTTTTCAGCCTGCCTGGCCTTACGGCCCCTTGTTGGCTAGTCGCCGCAGGCTCCGTATTCCGCCTCGAGGGCCTCCCCTGCAAAACACCGTTGGTATATGGTAATTAAAAATACGCAAAGGACGGATCCTTTTCAAAGTGCTGGGACTTCGGTCTCAGTTACCTGTGAGGCCGGAAGAAGCCCAGGATAATCGACCGTAATGGCCACCAAGGCGTTGTCCTTGCTCAATTGGTAAAATATCCTATCGATCAGCTCCACAGATATATCCGGATCCTCTTGGGAGTCTGGGTCCAGGGACCGTTCGGGATCCTCGTGTTGTGGAGGAGGGTTGTTTATCTCCTTTACGGCCTTACGCAGTTCCTGCACCAGAATCGCAAAAAAGGATACTTAACTATGGGAATATAGAACGGATGTGCAAGAATAAGTGTCCGCTTACCCAGCTTGGAGGATTGTACATAGAAAATCCGCCCAGTGGATTGACGCGGAGGAATTCCTCCTCTCCCCCCTTGTACAAAGTGGGCAAGATCTTCATTAGAACAACGATCGATTCCGGCCCCTTACGGCCGCAGCGGGTGGCATCATCCTCCCCATTAAAATCTCACATGGGGTGGCCTCTATACTGAAGCGGCTGCACTTCAAGATAATGCATGTGGCCATGACCTCGATCATGGTCAGTCCGAATGAGCTAACAACCTTATTCGCTCATCGGTAAAGAACGTCCTTGTCATTTTCCTTACGGGGCTCCGTGGACGCCAGCTCAGGCGCTTCTTCAAGGGAGCATTATCGAACTCAGGGAGGCCGATCCGAATAGGATCCGGCAGGGGGACATCTTCTATATAAAACCATTCTGAAGGCCAGTCTTCGGACGACTTCTTTGGGGTTCCGGATAGATATCCGGTCCTGGCGATGCGCCATACTTAGGCTCCGCCCACTTGATATACTGAACCCTTCTGAGAACGGGGCACAAGGCAGAACAGCTTCTTCCACAGCGTGAAATGGGCCTCGACTCCCAAAAACAGCTCGCAAAGGGATACGAAGCCCGCAATATGCAACTGGAGGCCGTAGAACTCCAGGAGCCCCCGGAGAAACAGATGAATTGAAAATCTGAGCCCCCTTGTCAAATAAGGGACAAGGCATACCCGCTCTCCCTTGGAGGGATTGGGGACGCTCTCCGCCTGCTCTCCGCCATTATAGGTGGCGAGCCCGGCTCGAACCGGGACCATGTAAGCCGGGGGGAGAAATCCCTTGGTTTGGAGCGTCACTAGCTTGCTGTGCGGGACAGAACATCTCCCCCAATCTCCAGGCTTGGGGCTAGGGAAGCGAGAGGAGAGGCTGCGTCGACTGGCCATGATTTCTGTCGGATGCGCTCTGATGAATGCTCGCTAGGGAAGGATGGTGGGATTCGGATATAAATCCCCGTCTCTTTAATAGGCAGCTCATTTACATGGCTAGGGGGGTAAGTGTAAAAATACCCTGGCTCTTCATATCGCTTGACACGTGGAAGGTGGCCATTACTGGGCGTGGAAGCCAAGGAGCGCAGCATTTACAAGAAGCCGGACACTATTTAGCGGATATACAGAATTTGGAGAAGAACCCGCCTTGCAATGCCAAAGAAAATCTGCGCGCCGGACTCATCGTCATTGAAGCCTGGTTCGGGGGCTACTGAGGGAGTCCTGGATTAGGGGGTGTCCGGATAGCCGGACTATAACCTTTGGCCGGACTCTTGGACTATGAAGATACAAGATTGAAGACTTTGTCCCGTGTCCGGATGGGACTTTCCTTGGCGTGGAAGGCAAGCTTGGCGATACGGATATGTAGATCTCCTCCCATTGTAACCGACTCTGTGTAACCCTAGCCCTCTCCAGTGCCTAATATAAACCGGAGAATTTTAGTCCATAGGATGAACAACAATCATACCATAGGCTAGCTTCTAGGGTTTAGCCTCTCTGATCTCGTGGTAGATCTACTCTTGTACTACCCATATCATCAATATTAATCAAGCAGGAGTAGGGTTTTACCTCCATCGAGAGGGCCCGAACCTGGGTAAAAACATCGTGTCCCTTGTCTCCTGTTACCATCCGCCTAGACGCACAGTTCGGGACCCCCTACCCGAGATCCGCCGGTTTTGACACCGACAGGTGCTGCTTCCCATTGGGAATCGATTGGCCCAGAATAAAAATTCAGACAACTGGCGCCTAAATAAAGTGATTTGACATGAGGGTGCGACCTATCTGGTGGCCCGGTGAAGTAGGAAGCTCCAGCTGCCTAGTCGGTGAGGCCGGCGTGGTTGCGGTGGCTACCGGTGGCAGGGAAGTAGAGATGCCGCGATGGTCGACGGCTATGGTGAAGCAACGTCGGGGCTCTGGACGGGTCCAAAGTTGGAGCCGCTCCGGCACCGTGAACAACGGCGGGGGTGAGTCGGCTCCGGTACGATTCACGCGGCCATCATTGAGGCAGCCCCGGGAGCACGGAGTAAGAGGCACACGGCCCAGTGTACGACGACAAATGGACAGCATCTCCGGGATTAGAGGGGAGGGCGGTTGTGAATTTGGTGTAGTGGGGGGCGCCATGGAGAAGGGGCTGAGGTTTCGCGGCTCGGGAGAAGGGAGCTTCCGGGGAGAAGGTGATTTGGCGCCCACGAGGTATGAATGGGGAATTGGGAGGGGGAACCATGTATTACAGACGCATTTGTCTGAAATCTGTGTGTGTGTGTGTGGGGGGGGGGGGTTACAGTTCTACCCCTGCCTTTAGGCTTCTCGGCTTGGGTTTGTGTACTGAGGGTCGGGGATAGTAGAGTAACTTTGCTTCTCCCAAATAGCGGGCGCGAGCGATTTCGGGCGAGGAGGGCGTGTTTTGAAATATACTGGGCGCGAGCGATTTCGGGCGAGGAGGGCGTGTTTTGAAATATAGTGGGCGCGAGCGATTTCAAGTGAGGAGGGCATGTTTTGAAATATAGTGGGCGCGAGCGATTTTGGTCGAGGAGAGCGTGTTTTGAAATAATGGGCGCGAGCTATTTCGGGCGAGGAGAGGTTGTTTTGCCGACCATGGTTTATGAATTATTCGGCACATGTCATTTCGGCCGCGGAGAAGGCGTGCTTGGATGAAGTTACGAACCTACCCTCGATGTACAATTTGCATATTGATGCATGTCCCACATAGGCCGGTAATTTCGCGTCTCCTATTTATTTGCTCGGGCGAATTCTCTGGCCACCAGGCCTACGGTGGCGTCCATCATGGTGGGACCGGAGGATGGCGGAGGCGTTCAGGATCAGGACCTGTCGCAGGACCCGAGGCAAGTGGTGACAGGTGCACAGGAGTTGAGACCAGCGGGGTCTGGGTAGGAGGCGTTGGTGCCCATCATGGTGGGGCCGGAGGAAGGCCGTTGCGATCAGGATCAGGATCAGGTGCAGAACCCGAGGCAAGCGGCGATTGGCACACATGAGATCAGATCAGCTGGGTCTGGCCAGGAGTTGGTGCAGTTCGCGCCGGCCACACGCAGCACGGAGCCCCAGTTATCCGTTCACACATAGATGGCGGGACCCGTTGAGCAGGTTGGGGGTGGCAATCCCAAGGGCTTGATGATGGCAAGCCAACCGGAGTTCGGCGAGGCACGTGTTGTGGTAGAAGGGATTGGCCCGGCGCTGTCACCTGGGGTCACCACCCACCAGGCCACGCAGGTGGCCATGTACGGGGCCCTACCCGAGTGGACTGATGGGAATCATGCCGCTGAGTCTGCTGGTGGCGATGTGGAGGTTGAGGGGATACATGCAAGTGCTACTATAAATGCTGGTGGAGCCGAGGAGTTGCATGCCATTCTTGCATCTGTGGATGCTGGTGGGGATACAGAGGCTGAGGGGAACCATGCACATGCACTTGTGCCTGTCGGTGGAGTTGAGGAGGTGCTAGCCCCGGATACGCTCTGCCTGGAACTTGGAGCCGTGCGTAGCGTTGCCAGGCAGGACAACTCTTCTGATGCGCAGCGCATGGTTGCGGCCACGGACAAGGAGCCGGCTGGTGGAGGGATGACGGCGCAAGAATCCATTACCTTCGACAAGCTCAAAACCTTTTGCAACAATCTCATGAAGAAGTTGGCGCCCCCGCTGCTGCATGAGTTGCAAGCCTCCACCCTCCACCCTGAGGCTGAACCATTCACTCCAAAGAGGACGACCATGGCGACAAGGAGAAATGCCAACGGCAGTGCTGCCAAGCCAAAACCTGCGGAAAATGTCCTGTTATGCGCGCTCGGCCTTGTGCCTGACGACTTGGTGCCGGATGAGGAGGCGGTGCATGAGCTTCGGAGTCTCTTTGACTCGCCGCTGCGAGAGTAGCACATCAGGGTGATTGCGGCCCTGTTCGTGTAGGCTGTGCCGCCCGTGGAGGAGTTGGCAGGAGCGCGGGACACGGTCATCGCCGAGCTCTGAGGCGTGCTTTGGTGCTGGTGGACGTAGAGCTCTCCAATGTTGTACAACCCAGAGGTTCTATGCTAGAACGTGCGCAGACTCAACAACCCCGCGAAGAAGAAGGCCGTGAGGGAGTTCATCACCTCGGTGAAAGTCAACTTGGTGTGTTTACAGGAGACAAAACTTGATGTTATTGATCAGTATGTAGTAATGCAATGTGTTGGTCCGTCCTTTGATGGTTTTGCTTATTTGCTGGCGGAGGAGACTCGTGGTGGCATCCTTCTCGCTTGGGACTCGACGGTGATCGCAATCGATCACATTCAGCTAGACGCCAACTCTGTTTCGGGTTTGGTGACTAATAAGGATGGGGAGCAATGGTGGATTACGGTGGTGTACGCGCCGTAGGGTGATGAGCTAAAAACGCAATTCCTCTTGGACCTTTACGCCCGAAGAACACTTTGCCCTGGGCCGTGGATGGTGCTAGGCGATTTTAACATGATCCTACGGGCATCGGAGAAGAGCAACGATCATATTAATCGTGCGATGATGAACAAATTTCGTAGTTTCGTGGACGACCATGAGCTGAAGGAGCTTTATATGCATGGGCGGATGTTTACTTGGTCTAACGAGATAAATTCCCCCACCTTCACTAAGATAGACCGGGTGTTGGTGTCGGTCGAGTGGGAGTTGTCGCACCCAGATCACCTTCTCCAAGCCCTCTCCACAGGTGTTTCTGACCACGCTCCCTTGCACCTGTAGACAAACGCTCTTCTTCATCATAAGAAGCGATTTCGGTTCGAGATCTTCTAGGACCAACTTGGAAGGATTCGACGAGGCAATCAGGGAGGCCTGGACCTGCAACGATGAGATTGTGGACCCGTTCAAGCGTTGGATGCTCTCTACAGGAATACGGCTGTCTACCTTCAGGCTTGGGGCCAACGCAAAGCTGGCAACATCAAAACCCTCATGGAGGTGGCCAACTGGCTCAATCACAGATTTGACCAAGCCTCTGAAGCTCGTCGGCTCTCGGATTTGGAATGGTGGTTGAGGAAGACTCTCAAGGTGGCACTGCTTGGTCTTGCCTCGCTGCAGCGGACCATAGATCGCCAGAGATCTAGGATTAGGTGGCTCAAAGAAGGGGACGCCAACACAAAGTTGTTCCAGGCTGTGGCCAATGGCAGAAGAGCCAAGAACTACATCGCTTGGATCAAGCATGAGGAGGAGATCTTCACAGACCAAGGCAAAATTGAGGAGCTGTTCGCTGAGGCCTACGACAGGCTGCTGGGCACGTCATGCACTCGCGCGCACTCCCTGAACCTCGACCTGCTGGATTTGCCCCAGCTCGACCTCGCGGACATGGAGGAGATCTTTATTGAGGAGGAGGTTTGGAGCGTGATCAAGGAGCTCCCACCAGACAGAGCGCCCGGCCCTGATGGGTTCATTGGATTGTTCTACCATAAAGCCTGGCCGGTGATTAAGCACGACATTATGGCGGCCTTGCTAAAGCTTTACGTGGGGGACGGTAGAGGTTTTAGCAAGCTGAACAAGGCACATATTGTGCTTATTCCTAAATCTGCTGAGGCCTTGGAGGTTAATGATTTTAGGCCCATCATCCTCCCTCATAGCTTCTCCAAGCTCTTTGCCAAGTTATTAGCCACGCGGGCGCGTAGGAGACTGCAGTAGGTGGTGAGTGCTAACCAATCTGCATTCATAAAAGGAAGAAGTATCCACAACAATTACCTTCTTGTCAGGCAAGTTGCCCGCAAAATCCACGCGGCTAAGACCAAGGGGCTATTCCTCAAGCTAGATATTGCGAGAGCCTTCGATTCCCTTTCGTGGCCCTTCCTTATGGAAGTGCTTAGGGCCAGGGGCTTCGGTTGGAGATGGATAGGTTGGGTGTCCACGCTGCTCTCTTCCGCGAGTACCAAGATCATTGTGAACGGGAACCCGGGACGCACCATCTATCATGCTAAGGGGTTGAGGCAAGGCGACCCAGTTTCTCCCCTTCTTTTCGTGATCGCCATGGATGTGCTCACAACATGGATCTGCAAAGCCACCGAGGAGGGCGTGCTTAGTTCGCTCCGTGGCATCCTGCCTCTGCAACATCTGTCCATCTATGCGGATGACTTCGCCACGTTTGTCAAGCCGGTGGTTCAAGACTTGCACTGTGTGAGAGAACTCCTCGAGGTCTTTGGAGAAGCTTCGGGGCTTAAGATCAACTTCGCCAAATCATCGGCTATACTTATTCGCGGATCGGAGGAGGATGGGCAGCGAGTCACAACGATTCTTCGCTGCCAACTGGATGCGTTCCCGTGCAAATATCTCGGCATTCCGTTATCGATCCATCAGTTGCGCCGCATGGACTGGCACCCGCTACTCGACCAGGTCAGAAAGGTGGTTCCGGCGTGGCAGAGAGGTCTCATTCATAGACCTGGCAGGCTTATCCTTCTCAAGCCCGTCGTCTCCACAAGGCCAATACACCAAATCATGGTGCTTGACGCCCCTGCTTGGGTGTTCGAAGAAATCAATAAGTGGATGCGGGCTTTCTTGTGGGTCGGGAAAGATAAAGTCAATGGAGGACAATGTTTGGTTGTGTGGGACACGATCTGTCAGCCGACGAGTCTTGGTGGTTTGGGCATTAAGGATTTGAGCTTGCAGGCCACCGCTCTGAGGGTGCGCTGGGAATGGCTGCTCAGAACGGATTTGCTCCGCCCGTGGCAGGGCATCCCGCTCTCCGAAGACGCGGAGGTCAAGTCCATATTCAACAGCTTCGTCAAGATCACTCTGGGCAGTGGAGAGAGAGTCTTGTTTTGGACGGACATATGGATCCATGGCTTTACGGTCGGCGAGATCGCCCCGCTGATCCTGGAGATGGTGAGCACTAGGGCGCGCAATGCCAGGACGGTCCGGCAGGCCCTGTTGGACAACGCGTGGTCTAGGGATGTGCAAGGTGACATCTCCTTCTTGGCGCACATGCAGGTAGCCCACCTGTCCCTAGCCATAGCGACAGTGCCGCGAGACGATAACCTCCCGGATAAGTTATGCTGGCCTGCGGACAAATCAGGTGTTTACACGGCTAGGTCGACTTATCAGAGGCTTTGCATGGGTTTGGTGCATTCGCCGACCGCGATGGCAGTTTGGCGCAGCTGGGCTCTGCTGCGTTGCAAGATCTTTGCCTGGCTCATGGTCTAGTACCTCTTATGGACGTCGTACAGACGCGCCCAGCATGGGCTCCAGGACGAGCCTTCCGTCTGCTTCACCTACTTACAGGATCAGGATAACGTGTATCACATTCTGGTGAGATGCGTCTACGCACAGGAGGTTTGGCATCGCTGCTTTGACAAAATGCACATGGACATCGCTTTGCCATCCCAGAGCAGCACTTTTACCGACTGGTGGTTCCATCAAAGGACGAGGTTTTCGGGCAAAGTTCGCCACGGTTTTGACTCCTTCGCGATCGGCACGGCTTGGGCGCTGTGGAAACAGAGAAACGCGCGGGTGTTCAACAGAATGCTCGATCAAAGGATGCCAGAGCAACTGGCGACACTGGTTCTTTCAGAGATCAAGGAGTGGTCGCTTGCTGACCATAGATTTGACCATAGATTTAACTGACAAAATGTTAATGCATGTCACTAAAAATTATATCGTTGGGTTCATATTTGAACATAATTTCAAATGGTATAATTTTTGGTGACATGCATTGGCATTTTCTTAGGTAAATCTATGGTCAAAATTTTACACTAAATACTTGGTAGTACAAAAGTGGGCTATAACGGCCCTCCACTATCTAGGCCAAAACACGTGCCAAATTCACTTGTGATGCATTTGGCATCGATGCCCCTCCATTGCTCACCTGGTGCCCCAATCTGGATTACCTACTTTGCTCCGGTGCCAAATTAACTCACGCAATGAAAAAACACTTGCGTGGGAGAGAGAGAGGACTGAGGCAATAAAAAACACTTGTTTGGGTGAGTGAGAGGCTGGTGTCGTTGGTTTGATTGATTAGTTTATACATGTGGGTCTGTGTGCACAACGGTGCCAACTCTCTTACATCGCGAGAGCGGTGCCAAAATCTTTTGATTTGACATCGATGCGTATTATGTGGCATACTTTTGAGAAATATGGCATCAGCCACATAGTGGAAGGCAACAAATGACCAAGCTCTTCACGTGCTCCTAGGTAAATGAGAGGAAAGAGAAAGAGAGAGAGAGAGAGTGAAAAGTATCACTAGCCAGCCAACCCTATCGTATGAGCGGATGATATTGGCACCTCTTGATGACACAACAATCTTATACAGCGAGCTACTCTAATATGTTCTCTTCTTTTGCAGATAAAAAAAGACCCGAAAGTGAAAAATGTTCTGCACTATAACAATCTCATCGAATGCCTTGATCTCCATCTTACAGAAATTTATTTGATCGACTACCGAGGCAGCAAATATGAGATTAAATTGGTCAGGTTCTTTGTTCTAGAGGCATGTGTGCTCAAGGTAATGAGGTTTGGCATTTTCTGGCGCAACAATGAATGGCGTGCTGATCACCGCAAGTGTCTAAGACTAAATGACAAAGTCTCTACAGAAGCTGAATTTGTTTTCGAAACATCAAGTGGCCAGAGACTCGAAAATTTATTTGCCCATTAGTGACTTGTCAGGGCGGTGGATTTTAGTTTGTATGATAATGCTGCATCCACCTAAAGTAACAAAAGTTCTTACATAAACTTCCTAGTAATTCCCTCTACGTAGGTGCAACATTACTCCTAACATTTGTAATATCAGTTTGAAACTTGTAATATTTCCGTGTCCTATTCCTGTGTTTTCAAAATCCTGCGAATCAAAGAGGTCCTGAGTTGGTGATGATGTTGTGCCTGCCATCTTTCACCAATAGCCGTCGGATCTAGATCTAACGCATACAAACCAAACTTCTCCAGTTTTGCAAAAAGATGCCCGCACTTGTTCCCTATTTACAAACAACTCCTTTTCTCTCACAATCAGCCTTATCTCCTCCCAACCACATCTAGAAGACCATGGAAAAATCTGGCGCGATGGCCGCTGCCGGCGCCGTCCACCCCCAATCTTGGTGTTACGTGCAATGCACGGGCATCTACGCACGGGAAATTATGTCGAACACGGCTAGTTGTAACCAGGCTAGCTCTACAGCCATGATGATAGTGACTGCAGATGGTGAGGCTGACTATGGTATGTCGAACACGGCGCCTATAGTCAGGTGTCATCTCCAGCGCAGGGTCTTGTCACTTCACTGTGAGGAGCAACCCGTAATAATTTGACCAACGGGTAGTACAATGCTACTAGTACATTGGTAGTACTACTACTAGTACTAGCACCACCGTCTGGATTTAGTAGTACTACCACGTCCATCTGGATTTAGTATTTGACTAGCAATATCTAGTAATGCATGTCACAAAAAATGTGCTACTCCCTCTGTAAATAAATACATGGTGTATTTGTCGGATTTCGGGTTCCGGCAGACCCTTGAGGTTCGAACACTGGGGTGCGCGCGGAGATCCAACCCTCCACCGTCTCGTACCTCGCCGAATAGCAGGGACCTAAACTACTAAATGGAACAGCACAAGAGACACAAGATTTATACTAGTTCGGGCAACCGTTGTGGTGTAATACCCTACTCTAGTTTGTGGTGTGGTGGATTGCCTCAGGGGCTGATGATGAATAAGATAAGGAAGAACAGCCTCATGAGGGTCATTCTTGGTGGGTGTGATGAACTGCTAGGTGGTGTCCCATCGCCTCGGCTTGAGGATCGGGTCTCTGTCTTTCTCGGATCTCTCTCCCTCTCGAGTGTGGCTACTCCTATTTATAGGCGAAGGCCCCGGCCTCTTCCCAAATATTGAGCGGGAAGGGCGCCAACAATTGGCCATTTTGAAGGGGAACAACGGGTACACTTATCCCGACTAAAGTTGGTCCTCGGCCGCCAAAGGCTCGGGTGATGACGCCTGCTTGGGCTCCACGATGACTCCTTCCAGCCGTTGGGGCTGGTCTTGGTCTTGTTGCACCAAACGGATGCCTTTGCTTGATGCTCGGCCGCACTTGCTCCCTTTGCACCAAAGAGGAAAGGAGGACGCCTGGGCCGGGCGCCCGACCGCACCCTTGGTCATCATGGCTTCGTCATGGGCACCTCGCGAGGTGCCCCGCCTTGAACTGTCCGCCTCCTCATGAGCCAGCTCGACGAGACTGCGTGCTCGAGGAAGCTCCTTGTCGTCCGCCCATGAGGCTTGGCCCCTCGCGAGGGTCTTGAGCTTGCGTTGATGAAGATGGGTTGTCCTGGGCCTCCTTTGAGCCACGTCGGAGGCCGCAGGCAGGCAAGTCTGGGGACCCCCGTTCCCAGAACGCCGACAGTAGCCCCCGGCCCATGGCGCGCCCGAACTTGGCCGAGCAGAGAGGCGAAAGGGCAAGTGCGAAGCGTCGCGGGCCCTAACAGCCTACGGCCTTGGGCGCCAGCGTGGCGGTTGATTGACGCGCGGCGCATCGCTTCCCCATGATGCCTCGGTAACCACCCGGATTCGACAAGTCCCTCGCATGCGAGTTGGGCATGATGACCGGTGATCGTGGAGGCCGACGGTTGGCCTTCATAAGTTATAAGGCACGGAACGGCGCGCGCCTTCCAGTCTATCCTTCGCTTCTCCTCCTCCTCGTTTGCCCGTTACCATGGCTCGATCCGCCGGTTCTCCAAGGAAGAGAAGGGAAAGGCTCCTCAAGAGGATCCTGACCTACTCCCCCCAAAGAAGCGGCTTGCTCTCTGGTGTAAGGGCAGGAGCGCTCGCCAGGAGGCGCCCATGCCCTGGTGCGTGCGGCCGCCACCAGGGTTTCCTCTTCCCTTGTACGCGCAAATTGGTGGCCTTGAAGGAGGCGACGCCGGCGGGTCACGAAGGTGTGCGTCTTCCCCCTGGAGTCCACGCCGAGGGCTCCTGCCGGGAGTTCATGCTTCGCGTCGCCGCGCCTCCTAAGTCTTGGATTCGTCTTCCTTCTTTCTTCGCCTCCGTCGTCCGGCAGGGGGAACCCCTGGGACTCTGGCTGCAGCACGCCGGCTGCGGCACCCTCGCGACCGGGGCAGAGGTCTTCATGACTCGAGGCTGGGGCGAGGTCGCCTGGGTCTGCAGGACGAGGGGCGCCCTCATGATCCACCTGGAGTACGATGGTGCTTCGGTGGTGTCCTTCAAGGTCTTCAACACGGAGGGTCGTCGGCTGGAGTGCTGCCCCGGGAGAGGTGTTCGAGGTCCTGCTGCGGTGAGGCAGAGGCCGACCGACCACTCCCTTGGCAGCTCCCCAGGCGACGGAGGCGCCGGAGGATCCAGCGACTCCGCCGAGCTCTTCGCGACGCCGGAGACGAGCGACGACAGCTACGAGCCCCCGAGCCTGCGCCGCTCCCGGAGCAGGGCGGGCTCGTCAGGGCGGCGCCGCCCCGGGTGTGGGTGGGGGTGGGGCCGGGCCCGGGGGGCCACGGGTGTTGATGGCATCCGCCATGTGGTCCCTGTAGGTAGGACTCCTTAGGATTCGCGTCTTTTGTTCCTGCGAGGAGCCAAGAATGTACCCCGCGGGGGCTTGTCAGATGTTTGTACCTTAGTTTGTCAACATGATCCTTATCGTGAGGCAGTGCGAGATGCTCATCCCGTTATAGCTCAGTTTCCTCCTTTCCGTGAGGGCTTGGTGCTCTGCGCCGACAGGTCCCAGTCCCAAGGTGGCTTCAGCCGTCGCTGGTATGCCAAGTCGCGATGCCGTGGTCAAGGCCAGGAGGTGAGCGGCCTGAGGTCCGGTAAGAGCCTCTGAGTCGCGATGCTCAGGGGGTCCCCTTGGCGCCAAGCAGCCATCATTCGGGTGAGAAAGGAGAGCGACGTTGCTAACACGGGGTTGCATTGAGTGTGGGGATGGTGTTGCGATAACTAGTGTGTCCGGAGAGTGACTTATCTTGAGGGTCAGGACAATGCTTCCTGGTGCGGCGCTAGGTCCGTGCCTTGGCCGACGAGAGATTGCGTGGCGAGGTCGTTTCGTGCTCCTTGGAGGGACCCTGAAGGTTCACCCCAAAAGGAACAAGAGCTCACCGTGGCGATCGTTAGTTCTGTCGTTAGTTGCTTTGGAGAGGCGCGAGAGGCCTCGCGAGGTGTGTTGGGGCACCCGTGAGCCAGATCAAGGGACTCACGGGCCCTACCTCAAGGCGGGTTGCGCCTGCCTGGCCTTATCTTCGAGTGTGTTCCTGCAAATTTGGCCAGATGTCGGTGCTCTACGTCTTCGGTCCCGCCTCGGCTGGTCTCGGCCGTCGGCAAGCTGTGTCGCGATGCCATGGACAAGACCAGAGGGTGAGGGCCGGAGGGCCGGTAGGAGCCCCTGAGTCGCGATGCTCGTGCACCCCCTTTAACGCAGCAAGCTGGGTTAGATGACGCAACTCGTCCTCGGGTCCCGGCTCTCGGGCTGGTCTCAGCCGTCAGCCGGCAAGCCAGGTCGCGATGCCATGGACAAGACCAGAGGGTGAGGCGGAGAGCCGGTAGGAGCCCTGAGTCGCGATGCTCGTGCACCCCCTTTAACGCATAAGCTGGGTCGACGCAGCAACTCTACGTCCTCGGGTCCCGGCTCTCGGGTGGTCTCAGCCGTCGCTGGCAAGCCAGGTCGCGATGCCATGGACAATACCAGAGGATGAGGGCCGGAGAGCCGGTAGGAGCCCTGAGTCACGATGCTCAGACACCCCCCTTTAACGCGCAAGCTGGGTTAGATGACGAAACTCTACGTCCTCGGGTCCCGGCTCTCGGGTTGGTCTCAGCCGTCGCTGGCAAGCCAAGTCGCGATGCCATGGACAAGACCAGAGGGTGAGGGCCGGAGAACCAATAGGATCCCCGAGTCGCGATGCTCAGGCACCCCCCCCTTTAACGTGCAAGATTCTGCCACCCAGGAAAAGGCACCAAATAACAAGCATGGTGGAGCGAGAGCATAATCCTAAGGAAAAAGTAGGAAGGATACATGCCGCTGGGACTGGCCCGAGCGGCTTGGGGATGATGCAGCCCGAGGGGCGCCCCCAACAAGATAAGCTAAAGACATGAAATAAAAAGGGATACATGCCGCAGGGACGGACCCACGCGGCCTGGGAATAATGCGGCCCTGAAGGTGCTCCCAGCCTGAAACGAAACTTAAAGATGTCACCTGGTAATGTTGGGGACGAGGGGGTGTTGGTGTAGCAGACTCGGTGGGCTGCGGGAGCCGATCCTCAGGAGCCCCCAGGCCCAGGGGCCTCGGGAGGCTCCGGAGGCGCTGGCGGCTCCTCGCGGGCCGTCTCCATCTCTGCCAGGGCTGCGGCGTGCATGGCCTCTTAAGCCTCCAGGATGGTCCTCATGAGACGCTGCTGCGCGGCTGCCGCGTTTGGCAGGCCATAAGGCATGCGTAAGTAGCTGTGAGGAGGACCCTCGCAACGTCCCACTCGCGAGGGCCAGAGGCGCTCTTGAGATGCGGCTCGGTTGAGCCCTGGTATGTTGATGCAGACGCGCAGCCCACCATCCTCGCCTGGATGGGGGGCCACAGCGGGTAGGCGGCGGATGCCCCTCATGACCCTTGACTCCTGTAGCTCCTGAATGGCCTTGCTGACGAACTCCTGAGGGTTCGGCCCTCCTTGCCTTGCTCCTGCTTGCGGGAAACGTGCTTCGAAGCACGCCTCCACATGGTGCCCAAGCGCCTCCCTCGAGACCTTGGCGAGGTCGGCGGCCCTCCAGGGGAGAGCCCCCGAGCCCAGCCTGAGGAGGGCGCCGGGGACGCTTCCCTATGCGATGGAAGAAGGCTCCCCCTGGCCCGGTGCGGGCCCTGAGGGGCCTGCCTCTTGAGGAGCCGGGCCGGTCGATGTCTTCTTCTTCTTGGGTGCGGCCTCGGGAGGCCTCCTGCTGCTGTGGTGCAGGTCTTCTAGCGATGCGGCTGAAAGGCTCGCTCGGGGAGCACTTGCCTCTCTCTTCACAGGGGCACCGTGATGACCCCGCCGCTTCTGTCATCTTGAGGACGTTGTAGCCATGGTGGGTTACGGCCATGAATTTGGCCAACGCCATGCACTCCGAGGATGGCGTTGCACGGCGGCGTAATGTGGGCGACATCAAAGTCGATGAGCTCGGTGTGGTAGTTGTCGCGAGCCCCGGTGTGACAGGAAGGCGGACCTGCCCGATCGGGACCGTGGAGCCGTCGGTGACTCCGGAGAAAGGCTTGGTTGGCTTAAGCTGACTGTAAGGCACTTGAAGACTGTTGAATGTCTCCACGGACAGGACGTTGAGCCCTGCTCCGCCGTCGATGAGGGTCTTGGTGACTAGCACATTGCTGATGATTGGGGACCAAAGCATCGGGAGAACTCCGCCGTGGCTGCGCGCAAGACTTGAGCTGGTCCGGCCGAGCTGAACGTGATGGCGCACGCCGACCACCGAGAGGGCGCGTGGCCTCGAGCTTGGGGAGGACTGCATTCACTTCAAGGGCGAACTGCTTGAAGATCTGTTGAGAGGCTGGGCTTGAGCTCCGCCAGGATGCAGCGATCGCACACGCTTCTCGAAGCCCCAGCCCCTCGTCCCGATGACGGTCTTCAATTCTCCTTGGCGGCGCGGCAGCGGAGGGAGGCTGCGTTCCCTGCAGGCGATCCTCGCGAGGCTGATCCCTCCAGCCTCCCTCGCGAGGTGGGTCTTGCCACGGTCCTCGCGAGGTTGGTCACAAGAACCCTTGGCGCTGGGCCGCGATCTTCCCAGCGTCTGCATTCCTTCCTCCTCCTCGGCGTAGCCCCGGTCGCTGCGCCGGGCGTCTGCCGACCCTTCGCCAAGCCTACCGGAGCTCTTGACATTCATTGGTGTTGTGGGTGTGGAGGTCGTGGTACACGCAGTACCGGCTGCCCTTGGAGGACTCGGGCTGATCTACGCCTCGCTTGGTGTCCGGTTCGGCTGCGAGCACGGCAGCCCCTGCGCTTCACGTCCTTGGCCTTCGACTTCTTTTCTTGGGATCCGGCACAGGCAACTCGAGGAGGGAGAGGCGCCCTCCTCAGCCTCGGGCGCACTTGGTCGCCAAGTTGAACATCTCCAAGGAGGTGCACAGATCTTCATGCATCGCCACTCATCCTTCATCTTGACGTCGCGCACGCTTGCGCCGTCGGCGAAGGCGCAGATGATGGCCTCATACTCCCCGGGATCTTGAGGCGCGTTGTTGAAGCGCTGGATGTACTTTGCAGGGTTTCCCTGGCTGCTGCTTGATTCGGCGCATGTAAACTACGGCGGGTGGCGGTCGCGAGTACCTTGGAAGTTGGCGATGAAGCGGTACGCATCTCGCCCAGAAGAGATCGTGCTCGCCGGACTCAGAGCCAAAGCGGGCTCCGGCCCTTGAGCGCCATGGGAAACCAATTCGCCATGACCTTTTCATCCCCGTTGGCAGCCTCGATGCCCAGCTCAGAGAGCTGGAGGAACTCCGTGAGGGTCAGCCCGTGGTAATAAATGCCGTAGCGAGGGGGCAGGTCTGGCTTGAACTTGGCAGGCCACGCGACACTGCGCAGCTCGGAGGTGAAGGCGCGGCAGCCCGCTGTGGCCGCGGGGGGCCTGGGACGGCAGAGAGCTTGGTCCTGTGGGCCTCCCTGCGCCGCGGCTGGGGGCAGCGCAGGGTCTTGACGTGTTGGAGCGGGGAGCGCTCGGGCAGCTTCTTGCGGGCGAGGAACTTCTTGACAGCTCTGCTCTTGCCGCGCCGGCGCCTGGCGGAACGGGTTCCGCCCAGGGACCGCGCGCCTTGGGGCCAGGGTGCCTTCTTGAGGAGGAGGCGGCTGAGGCGCCCCGGGAGCTTCATCGCCCAGCAGCAGGCAGCAGTGCGGTGCAGCCGAGAGACGGACGGGCGAGGCGCCTCCTGCAGCAGCGGACGAGCTTCGGCAACTCGGTCGAGCCATTCTTCGTAGACGTCGTCGGCCAGGCGATAGCGCAGGAGCTTCGTTTGCGATAGCTGCAGCTTTCGGGCCTCCATGGCCTTGAAGCGTAGCGTGTGAAGAACCAGCGGGGTGAGCGAAGGCGTGGCGGTGCGGCCGTCCCGCCTCATGGACGGTCTTTGGGGCGATGCTTGCTGCTCGTTCCCCCACTTGGGCGATAAGCGGCGTTGACGACAGTGACGGGAACGGCGAGGGCGCCCACCGACGCGTGAGCTGTCTCGGGCGACATGGGAGGCGAGGGCAGCTCGGCGCTTAGGTGCGGTTCGACGGGCGTCGACATGGTTGCGGTGGTCGGGGAAGAACGAGGCGACGAAAGGCAGATTCCGCGCACCTACCGGGCGCGCCAAATGTCGGATTTCGGGTTCCGGCAGACCCTTGAGGTTCGAACACTGGGGTGCGCACGGAGATCCAACCCTCCACCGTCTCGTACCTCGCCGAATCGCAGGGACCTAAACTACTAAATGGAACAGCACAAGAGACACAAGATTTATAGTAGTTCGGGCCACCGTTGTGGTGTAATACCCTACTATAGTTTGTGGTGGATTGCCTCAGGGGCTGATGATGAACAATACAAGGAAGAACAGCCTCGCGAGGGTCTGTTCTTGGTGGGTGTGATGAACTGCTAGGTGGTGTCCCATCGCTCTGGCTTGAGGATCGGGTCTCTGTCTTTCTCTGGATCTCTCTCCCCTCTCTGAGTGTGGCTACTCCTATTTATAGGCGAAGGCCCTGGGCCTCTTCCCAAATATTGAGCGGGAAGGGCGCCAACAATTGGCCATTTTGAAGGGGAACTACGGGTACACTTATCCTGACTAAAGTTGGTCCTCGCCTGCCAAAGGCTCTGGTGATGACGCCTGCTTGGGCTCCACGATGACTCCCTTCGAGCCGTTGGGGCTGGTCTTGGCCTTGTTGCACCGAAACGTATGCCTTTGGTTGATGCTCTCGCCTGCGATTGCTCCCTTTGCACCAAAGAGGAAAGGAGGACGCTGCGCGGGCTGGCGCCCGACTGGCGCCCTTGGTCGTCATGGCTTGCGTCATGGGCACCTCGCGAGGTACCCTGCCTTGAACTCTCCGCCTCCTCATGAGCCTGCCTGACGAGGCCGTGCCTGAGGAAGCTCCTTGTCGTCCGCCCCGCGAGGCTTAGCCCCTCGCGAGGGTCTTGAGCTTGCGTTGATGAAGATGGGCTGTCCTGGGCCTCCTTTGAGCCACGCCGCAGGCCGCAGGCAGGCAAGTCTGGGGACCCCCGTTCCCAGAACGCCGACAGTATTGTTTTATTCCTATGGGCGAGAGAACTTAATGTCTTTTTGCTAATTAATAGGATTACATGCAATGAACTAACCACTCCATGTCATGTTTGGTAGTCTCAAGTCATTGAAAGCATGCACAACCCACATCTCTAATTGGTTGCTATGTCACGAAATAAGAAATGAGGAGGGAGTTAATGTACTCTGCCTAAGTGTTTTGGGATTACACAACATTTTTGGTTACATGCATTAACATTTTATTAGTTAAATCAAATGTCAAAACTTGGCGCAAAATGCAAAGGGGACTAATAAACCAGTAAACATCAAAGTTCTCTCGTTTGGCCCCAACTAGAGGTCCGGTGAGATGACTATACTGCACCGGCACAGAGGGGGATGCAACTTCATTGACTTACTTCACCTACCTTTGGTTGTATGACACGTGGGTCCAACAGGTGGCTGGCCCGCCTGTCATACAGCCAAAGGCAGGTTAAGTAGAGGGCCGAGGAGTAGATGGCCAACACGCACGTGAATTCAATGCAGTCTGCACTTCTCATATAAAGGCTCCCCCCCAGTCCAATCTACGAAATCCTACGCAACTACGCACCCTAACCAAGGTCAAGAGTGATCACTCCAATCGCAAGATCAGTTGACTAGAAGCTAGACCCATGGAGGCGATGAGCGTCAGATCGGCCGGCTATGCCAGATGGTCCACGACACCGGCCTGTGGCCCGGCACCGAGGAACGTCTCCAGGTCGTGCTTGAGGCCGCCTGGGTGAGAGGCCGCTTGGACGACAGCTTCGTCTCCTTGTTCGACAAGGTCCTCGTCGGCTTCCTCGACAAGTTCACCGTCGTCAAGAAGCTCGTGGAGACCTTGACGTACGCCTCCTGCCCACGCGCCCAGGCTCTGCGATGCCCGCCACCCTCAATGGCCTCTATGGTGACAACCTCTTCGACGCACTGGTGGCCCTGCGACTGCCCGCCGTCACGCCGGAGAATGTCCACCTCGAGGTCGCGCTCGCCGCGCAGCGCCTGGCGCAGTAAGACACCATTGACATAATCACCCACGTCTACGTGTAAATCGTCCACAAGGACTACTACGTGCCAGAGGAGGGCGATAGGTTGCTGGCCTTCTTGACCTGCAGGGAAACCTTGGACGGCATTGTTCAGAAGCACGTTGAGCTCGCCGCCAACGCCGCTGCTCCTCACACGTCGGTTGGTGACCCGGCGCACTAGGGCGTGGGGATGTCGTTGATGGATCCGTATGTATCTTTGTCTTTCCGTCAAATCCATGTAGTAGTATATGGTACTACTAGTAATTATCTTACCTTTCGCATCAACCTCATAATTTTTGTAATGCATCTATGCATGAACCGTGCCAGAACCTAACTTCTCATTACTCTATGGAAAATCGTTATTTCTATCTATCGGTCGCGCCATGGAGCAAAACCAAATTTTACAAGTTACAAGTTCAAAAGGAAAAGCATGCCATGTTCGTGTCGCACCCCGCTGCCCACACGGTTGGTCCGGCACGCCGCTCAAGGGGGAATGCGTGTTGTGTTGCATTTTCACTTACAAGTGGGACCGTAGTTGAGCAAACTGACTATCGGCAAAGCCCCACCCCGCCCATCGCGTGATGGCTGAGAAAACAGGAGGGAGAAGAGATAGTTGTAGAATGGACTCCAATAAAATTGGTGTCAGATGGGAAAACAGGAGGGAGAAGAGATGGTTGTAGCATGGACTCCAAGAAAATTGGTGTCGGATGGGACTCGTGTGGGTGGCGTGTGTCGTACTGCTAGACGTGAATGCTAGTTATGGCCCATGCCACCCCACTATATCGAGCCTATATCGAGGTGCTGGTTACGTACAACAAATTTCCCGGAGTCCGTGCTCAGCCCTCTTCTATCTCTCTTCTCAGCCAGCCAGTAGACGCGTGGAGCCCATTGTCTGTTTGCTCACATGCGGTCCCACATTTCAGTGAAAACGCAAGAAGACCCACTGAACCTACACATCTTTCACCTCGATGTGCTGGTGATGAAAAAAAATCCAATAAAGATCTTCGGTGGCCGCTTTTGGAGTTACTCAAGAGTAGTAAGATTCTATTTACAGTTTAACCCAAGATTCACATCATGTGGCTTCAACTACCACTCCATTTTTTTTTCATGACACGACCTGGATGCTGGATGTCCATGTGTCGGCAAAAGGAGGCAGACCGGAGGAGTAGGAAACACGGCAAGCCCTGTGCGTACATCATACTACGTACAAGCCCACCTCACGCAGTCACACTATCACCCTATTTCTCGGCCTCCGTGTGATACCTAACTATTGGTTGGCTCTATGTGATGAGGCAACTTCATACTACTACGGATGCTGGCTATACTACTACGGCACTAACACTCCAAGAAGTGAGTCGAAAACCATCTATAAATTGATTTTATGACATGCATATGAAAATGTACCATTCATTACATACAACAAGTCATCAACACACAACGACAATGAGGATACATGTTGGATTATAGATTAGTTCCAACAAAATATTCTAGTAAATACTAAAGTTCTCATCACACAACAAATAACAAGCAATGAAATGAACTTCAGCTCAACCACTCCTCGGCGTTGGAAACGATTGCTTTGAACCAGAAGAGTTTGTCTCGGAAGGGCCATCTACTGTCAATCTCGAGACCAACACAGGACTGATCATCCAGGCTGAAGCGGCATATTTCATGACCCATATTGTGATAGCCACAGTAGGGAAGCATAGCAATGTCCAAGGTATAGATACAATTGCTTCTCATAAATGGTAGTAATGTTGTGTCAACAGCAGTTGGATCGCCTTTCACCATGATTGGATAGTTTTGTCCAAGGAAGAGCGAGTTTCCTCCTAGAGTATCAATACTAAACCAGGGAGAAGGTGTTGGCACTAGCACAGTAGTATCCATCCCGAATACCCTGCAATGGATGTTGGAATAGGTCCGGAGAGTGCGACCATGGGAGACAACACCTGCTTCCTTAGTCACATCGGTGATTGCTCTGTGCTCAGAGACAAGAAGAGGTGATCCATCAGAATAACTTGCCAGGCGCCACTGAGTATATGGGTCCTCATGCTCGTGATCATCATCGCCCCCTTGGTTATAAATTTTTTCAAGTATAGGTGGTGGAATGTTCACATGACCTTGGAAACACAAGAAGGTTAATTAGTAAAGGGAAACTAGCTAACCTGCATGCATGTGGATGAAACAATTATAATTACGATGGAAGACAAACGTACCGAAAGCATAAGGATTCCATGCAAAAACAGTGCTATGAGTGGTGGCAGCAAACACAAGACCCTCATATTAAATTGCATCACAGTACTCATCCTTGTATAGAAACTGATTTTTGAGCAATATCCATCCAGTCGAACTCTGAAAGAAGGCAACAAGCTTGTCGAAGATAGCAACAACTACATATTCCATTAAATCCCAAGAGCGGTCGGGAACTTGACAAATTGCTATCTTCTGTAGATGACAGTCACCATGACCGTAGTTGGAAGTACGGTCATAACCGGTGTGCTCAACCTCTGGGTAGTCTGAGATTTTTGGAAGTGGAACCCGGTGACGAGTGTACACATTCACAAGTTCCCACTCGCAGTTGGACCCAATATAAACAACCCAATCTCCGATTGCTTTGCCCAAGCCTTACCCTCAAGCGATGGCATCTTAACATCACACGTATCATTATCAAGCGGCACCAACTTGCACAAGGCGAGGCCTCCGTCGTCCACGCGCCAGTGAGCATGGTCACAGTGAAGAAGAAAGGGGAGATCAAACCGCTCCTGGACCCTTGGGTTCGTTGTAATGATGTTATTAGTTGAGTCGAGAATGGTCTTGAATGAACCTGCCATGCTAGCCGAGGTGATGACGTCGCACTGATCAATGAGTTCCTCCACCACGTCATCATTCAGACTGGGCAAGAATAACGGGGTCGTTTCCGGTCTGTTCCCTCCATGGAGAAGATGATCGACCAATGGCAGAAGGAAGGGTGAAGGCAAATGGTGGAGGGAGGAAGAGCGTGCGACAACAGTTCCAAATCGAGAGGGAAAGGCGAAGAGTCGCTGGACGGTTGCCATAGTACACGAAGAGGCGCCCCAGCCTACATAGACATCCGTTCAGAAATTGTACAAAAGGACAAGTCGTCGTCTCACTGACATGTGGGAACGGGACCACATGTCAATGAAGATGCTATTGGGGAGCAGACGGTTGCCACAGAGGTCACACACTAACGACAAGGCCGACCTGTCAGACCTAGCGCCCGCGCGGGATGGCTTCTGTCCCCCACACGAGCGAAGCCACTTGGCACCCCCACACGGTTGGTCCACCACGCCGTTAGGCCAACTCCAGCGTGTGCAGCTCGGGCACAGGCTCGCTCAGCCCCTTTCCCTCGACGCCCCGGAGCTACCCAACCACGGCTACGTGTTTTGTGCACCCGGTGGCCGGATTTGGAGCGGATCCGGTCGGGCTTGAGCTCGCCCGATTGTGGGAGGCCGTGCCACGCCATGGACTGGCCGGGCACCGGGCCGGAAAGCCCCGGCAAGGCCGCAAGACCGCATGCAGGTACTGACTCCTCCTCTAGCTGCTCAGATCTACACCATCGGCGGTTCGCCAGCAGATACATGAATGGAGGTCGGCCGGGCTCGGTGCTGGCCCAAAAGCTCGTTGGCGCACGGTTGCCACTCATTACGTGCGACGACTGCCCAAAGAAGGTCTTGCGCCGTGTGTCTACAACGCCGGAACATCCCGGATGGGTGTTCATCAAGTGCTCGACCGATGGGGTATGTGCTACTTTAGCTTCGGTTGTGCTCTCGGATTAGACTTGTTGTGCTAACTTAAAATTTTATTGTGTATATTGGATGCAAGTTTTGGTATTGGGAAGAAGAGTACATCGTTATATTGATAGAGCGCAATTTAGTAGATGTTGCAGCACTTTTAGCTAGCATAGAGGCTAGAGATGAGGCTAGTGTACTTGTTGATAGAATAGAGGCTAGACATGAGGCTAGATACGAGGAAGCAATGTCTACTTCTTTACACACGAAGAAGAAAGAAGCACGCAAGGTCGAGCCTCCGCAGATCAACAATGAATGCATCGAGAAGGCACTAATCCAACTTACGGGAGCAGTTACGGAAGTTGGATTTCTTCTAAAATGTATTCTTGTGGTTCTTGTTTTCTTTGGTCTTGCTTTTCTAGTCAAATTTTGGTGATGTATTTCCATGTACCAAAAATCAATGATGAAAAAAGATATGTGTTTGCAAAGAAAAAATGTACACGGCCAGATGCGTCCACTGCTGGGCGACGGTCACCTGGTCCCGAGAAATGGCCCGGACACGACCCCATTGCCCTACCCAAACAGACAGAATCCGGGAAAAACGGAGGTCCATTTGGGGTCGTGCGTTGGAGTTGGCCTTACAAAAGGGACCGCAGTTGAGGAAACCAACTATCGGCAAACCCCCACCTCGCCCGCCTCACGATCGCTGAGTTAGAGAAACGACGAGGTTGAAGAGATAGCTGTAGCATGGACTCCAAGAAATATGGTGTTAGATGGAAGTCGTGCTCGTGGCGTGTGTCATACTGCAGGACATGAATGCTTGTTCTGGCCCATGCCACCCTACTAGTACTCCAAATAGTAGTACATAATAGTAGTAGTATCGAGAATTTGAGGTGTTGGTTACGTACAACGAACACATTAACATATGGCCCACCTCACACTATGGCCAAATTTCCTGGAGTTGTGCTAGGTTAAAGAGTGTTCTTTGTGAGGGTGGGTGGCTGGTCTCAAGTTTAACACTTGTTGTGTTACGTACGTAGACATAGAGATAGTGCAGCATGTGAAGCTAGTACAAATAGTGTACTATTGTTGATTGGCCTCATCCGATAACCTGTTACAATGCATGTACAATTATGTTTTCGGATTTTTTTGCCTCATCGCAGCACCCACTCAGAGAAGCGACTCGAAAGCCATTCATAAATTTAGTAAGTTTATCATATGCATATCATTTTATTACATACAACAGGTCATCAAGCCACAACAACAACGAGGATACATTATAAATACTAAAGTTTTCATCACACAACAAATAACAAGCAATGAAATGAACTTCGACTAAACTAATCCTCAGCGTTGGAAACGCTTGCTTTGAACCACAAGTGATTTTCTGGGAAGGGCCAGCTACTGTCGATCTCGAGATCAACGCATGAATGATCATCCAAGCTGAAGTGGCCTACTATATCACGACCAGGGTAGGGAACCACCGCAATGTTTGAGGTATAGATACAATTGCTTCTCATAAATGGTAGTATCGTTGTGTCAACAGCAGTTGGATCACCTTTCATCATCATTGGATAGTTTTGTCCAAGGAAGAGCGAGTTTTCTCCAAGACTATCAATACTGTACCAGGGAGAAGGTGTTGGTGCTAGCACACTAGTATCCATCCCGAATACCATGCAGCGGGTGTTGGAATAGGTCCGGAGAGTGCGCCCATGGGAGACAACACCTGCTTCTTTAGTAGTAACATCAGAAGTGGAGTGTATACAGACAAGAAGGGGTGATCCATCGGAATAAGTTGCCATGCGCCACTAAGTATATGGGCCCTCCTCGTCCTCATGCTCATGATCATCACCATCGTCATCTCCCCCTTGGTTATAAATTTTTTCAAGTATAGCTGGTGGAATGTTCACAGGAGCTTGGAAACATAAGAAGAAGGTTAATTAGTAAAGGGAAACTTGCTAACTCGCATGCATGTGGATGAAACAATTATAATTACGGTGGAAGACAAACATACGGAAAACACAAGAGTGGTGGCAGCAAACACAAGACCCTCGTATTGAATTGCATCACAGTACACATCCATGTATAGAAACTGATTTTTGAGCAATATCCATCCAATCGAACCACGAAGGACGGCAGCAACTCCATAGTTCCAGTAATGGCAATAGCGGTTGGGAACTCGATAAGTTGCTATCTTTCATAAAAGACAGTCACCATGATCGTATTTCAACGTGCATAGAATACCGGTGTGCTCAACCTCTGGGCAGTCTGATATTTTTGGAAGTGGAACCCGGTGATGAGTGTACACATTCACAAGTTCCCACTCGCAGTTGTACCGAATATAAACAATCCAATCTCCATTTGCGCCTGCCCAAGCCTTGCCCTCAAGCGATGTCATCGTAACATCATACATATCATTATCAAGCGGCATCAACTTGCACAAGGCGTGACTTCCCTCGTCCCCACGCCAGTCAGCAGGGTCATGGCGAAGGAGATAGGGGAGATCAAACCGCTCCTGGACCCTTGGGTTCCTTGTAATGATGTTATTGGTTGAGTCGAGAATGGTCTTGAACGAACCTGCCATGCTAGGCGAGGTGATGATGTTGCACCGATCAATGAGTTCCTCCACCACGTCATCTTTGAGATCGGGGCAAGAATAATGGGGTCATTTCTGGCTTGTTCCCTCCATGGAGAAGACGATCGAACAATGGCAGAAGGAAGGGTGAAGGCAAATGGAGGAGGGAGGAAGAGCGTGCGACAACAGTTCCAAATCGAGAGGAGAAGGCGCAGAGGCAGTGGACAGTTGCCACGGTACATGAAGAGGTGCCCCGGCCTACATAGACGTCCGTTCGGAATTGTACAAAAGGACTCACCGTCGTCTCACTGACATGTTGGAACGGGACCACATGTCAATGAAACATGGTGTGTCATTTCTCATGCAAAATGCGATCTGGCCACGTTGCCCGAAGTGGCGCATTATTTCTTGACTTTATTTTTTTAGTGGCGTGCTGTTCAGTTTTGAAGCACGACTAACTGGTACTGTATGGAGAGAAAATATAAACTACTCTACCACTACTCCACCTCTAGTACTACTAGTATAAAAAACGGCAGAAGGAAGGGTGAAGGAAAATGGAGGAGGGAGGAAGAGCATGTGACAACAATTTCAAATCGAGAGGGAAAGGTGAAGAGTCGGTGGACGTTGCCAGTTTGCCATGGTACACGAAGAGGTGCCCCGACCTACACGTCTGTTCGGAAATTGTACAAAAGGACTCGCCGTCGTCTCACTGCCATGTTTGAACGGGACCACGTGTCAACGAAACATGGTGTGTAATTTCTTGTGCAAAATGGGATCTGGCCGCGTTGGCCCAAGGTGCCGCATTAGTTATTGACCTTTATTTTTTTAACATACAATTTGAGTGGATAGCTCCTGTGGTCATCACACGTGAGCGGATATATAGGTGGGCTAGGTGGGCAGTCGACAACAATCTAAGTGCTAAAAGGGTTGATCCAGTGCTTGGTTTTGTTTGGATTTTCCAACTATGACCATTGGATAGAGTGAATCAATGGCTTACGTTCAAAGTTATTCTCAGACTATAGAATGGTATAGGAACGTGGAGAGATTTGGTTGATTATATATCGCTAAATAATATAAAATATTATGAGTGCAGACGCTCCACCGCGAGGTTTGTTGCTACTTCTCGGTCATCGGGAATCTATGTTCTTACACCCTTTCGTTTAAGACATGAGCTTTGTTCATCCTTTTGCCGACACACGGGACATCTATATGCCTTCATTTTAAAAATCATACTATATGCCTCCATGACACGCGGGACATCTAGCATCTAGGTGTCGTGTGATGCAAGAAAATGGAGATATGCAGTGCGTAAGTGAGTCGTGCACTTCGATGGCACCTAGTACTACGCAATATTTTTTCTCCTTGATGGCACGTGAATAGTGCACGTACTCAATGACAGAGCATGGGATGGTAGCAATGGACATGGTCGGCCCTTTTTGAAGAAAGTACTAATAAATACGTAACTTTGATGTGTACCGTCAACTCGCAGAACGATGGGAAGCTTGCTTACTACGCCTTCTCCCTCACCAACGCGTGTGCGGTGGCTCGCAGCACGAGGAGAAACTTTTGCTTACAAGCGGTGGACGTGCAACAGTTCATTTGGTGTCAGATTGCCTGAAGTACTACTGTAGTACCATCATTATTGTCCGACTTCCGGAAGAGGAGAAGAGCCAAGCGCAAGGTCACCTACTAACCTGGTACAATACTACTATAGCCAAAGCTGGTCCACCTTTTTAGAGCATGGTTAATTAATATAGGCGGCTCTTGCAGCGGCACATCATTTAGAGCAAGTACTCTCTTTGTAGGAACAAATGATGTGAAACAAAAGTTGGAGTGGATGCTAGATTGCCAATGAAAACATGATTACATAGGAAAAAAAATCCTATAGCATTCTATCCCATGAATCAAACGACCAATGTAGGAAAATTATGAGGGGTGGGTCTCTCCAATAGTGTTCCTCGGCTCGCACCTAGCATCACGGTGGTCGAACTTGGATTCATTGATCTGGTACACGTGACATCTCAGATCTGGACACAAGGTGATGTGACCCCTCACTTCGTCCGCCATTTGAAGCGGCGCACCAGTGGAGGGCTAGCATACTCCAATATTAGGTTGGCTCTATGTGATGTGGCAACTTCATATACTAACTGGATGTTGGCTATACTACTACAGTACTCACACTCCAAGAAGTGACTCGAAAACCATTCGTAAATTGAGTCTATGACATGCATTTGCAAATGTACCATTCATTACATACAACAAGTCATCAACACACAATGACAGCGAGGATACATGTTGGATTATAGATTATTTCTAACAATACATTCTAGTAGATACTAAAGTTTTCATCACACAACAAATAACAAGCAATGAAATGAACTTCAAGTCAATCAATCCTCGGCGTTGGAAACGCTTGCTTTGAACCACAAGTGATTCTCTGGGAAGGGCTAGCTACTGTCAATCTCGAGACCAACGCAAGAATGATCATCCAGGCTGAAGCGGCATACTATATCACGACCAGGGTAGGGGACCACCGCAATGTCCGAGGTATAGATACAGTTGCTTCTCATAAATGGTAGTAATGTTGTGTCAACAGCAGTTGGATCGCCTTTCACCATCATTGGGTAGTTTAGTCCAAGGAAGAGCGAGTTTTCTCCAAGACTATCAATACTGTACCAGGGAGAAGGTGTTGGCGCTAGCACACACTACAAAAAAAAGACACATCCGTGACCTTTTGGGCCGAGCGAATTTTTTTCCTGTCATACTTATGACACTTCTATGACGATAATTGTGACAAAATCCGGTATCATCATAGATGTGGTGGGCTCCTACTCTATGACAAAAAATCATGACAGAAAATGGTCTTTTCATCCTGGCGGGCCGGAGACGCAGCTACATGACATTCTTTGGGCCGTCCGTGACGGAATAAACCGTGGTAGAAGTGAGGGCGAGGAAAATATCGGGGTGTTCCCGGTTACGGTGGGTGGTCGGGGCCGAGCGATTCACGGAGGTTTGTGTGTTTCTCTCGTACATGCACGCGAGTGGGTGCGAGGCGTTGGGCTCTAACTGAACCCGAGCGAGGCGTTCGCCTACTGAACCCGAGCGATTGCACTGCAGGCTACGTGTTACTGAACCCGAGCGATCGATCGATGGCTGTTAACTGAACCCGATCGAGCGATTCCTTCGCTACTGCTGCTAACTAAAGCCGATCGATGCTGCCTCTGGATGAACAGTGAGCGTTGCTGGGGGGGTTTGTATGAACAGTTCCCGGTGGTGGTGTATGAATAGGACCCCGTGGAGTTGCCTCTGGATGAACAGGACCTCGATCGATTAAGCCGGTTGGGGCTGGATGAACAGGACCCCGTGGAGGGCTGGATGAATAGTAGACGGTGGAGGGATGGATGAACAGTAGCCCATGGAGGGGGTGGTTGAACATGAGCCCGTGGAGAGGGCTGGTTGAACAGTAGCCGGTGGAGTAGTGCGCGGTGGAGGCTGGATGAACAGGAGCCCGTGGATGAACAGTCGCAAGTGGAGGATGGAGGAGGTCGACGGTGGATGAACAGTAGCCCGTGGAGGCTGGAGGGGGTCGCCGGTGGAAATGAACAGTATCCTGTGGAGTCCCGTTTTGCGGTACGCCACACCCCTCCCGATGAACAGGACCCCCGTTTCGACCGTTGCACTCCAACACAAGTCCGTTTCCTCCGTTTTGCAGTACGCCACACCCCTCCCGATCAACAGGACCCTGTTTCGACCGTAGGAGGTCCGTTTCCTCCGTTTTGCGGTACGCCAGTCCCCTCCCGATGAACAGGATCCCGTTTCGAACGTGGCCGGTCGAACACAAGGAAGTTTCCTCCGTTGTGCGGTACGCCAGGCCTCGTTTCCATCAGGTGTTCAGTCCAAGCCGGTTGGTTCCCACGCGTTCCGTTGCCTCCAGATGAACACGACGCATTTCGTTGCCTCCTCATGAACATGACGATGACGCAGTTTCTCCGTTCCGATCCAGCCATGTAAATGAGCCCTGGCCGTACGTACACGCGAGTAGGAGTTCAAGATCCCGCCAGATGTAATGCGTACGTGGCCGATGTTACTTTCTTGCACCACGCCATCGCATGACGTACGTGTACATGCTATGTGCGGGCCTCTACTATGACACGTGCGCGCCTCTGCATCGACCAGTATGTACGTACACGTTCGCGACCAGAATAAAAATGCTACGTATGCTTCGACCAGGTGGGTCCCGACTATCAGGCACTTCCTTCCATGCGAAGATGTAGCTGGTGGGTCCCTGCAGTCAGGGGGGCAAATCGTTTTTTTTTTGCCCGGACGCACTTCCTTGCGTGCGAAGATGTAGCTGGTAGGTCCCAGTAGTCAGGGGGGAAACGTTTTTTCGTGAAATATGGTTGCCCGTCCGGTGGGTCCCTGTTGTCAGGTGGAGGAATCATTATTCTCCGCATAATAAGGAGGCGCTTCCTTGCTGAGGCCGTGGACCCAGCTGTCAGCCTCTCCATGTACAGTCCACGTCCGATGGAAGCCGTTCCTTGACCACGTTGACCACGCCGCGCCGAGAGCACCAGGGCGGTGGACGACGGTGAGGCCTAGGAAGGGGATGACGCGGAGCCAGGGAAGATGCGGTAGTGGATGCCCACGCGTAGAGGAGTATGAGGGTTCACTGGTTCGCTGTGGTGTGAGGCTGCCGTCACCGCAGAATAACAGGGGGTATGGGTGAGTAGAGGGATGGACTGACCAGTGGTGAGAGTAGTAGGGGGCGGTGAGGCCACCGCGGCATCGCAGCCAGCCACGGGGGCAGGAGCACAAGGCACGACCAGCGCTGGTTTGGGCGGCTGGAGCAATAATACCAGAGGTTGAAGAAGCACTACGGCCGTTGGATGGACATCGTACGGTCACTAGAGCTAGAGTCGTGCATATTGACTAAGTTGACAAAGCCCATCGTCCCCGTCAACTTAGTAGGCCCACAAGTCAGCCTCCCACTATACTGGGTCCTAGCTAGCATGGGGAGTTTTCATTTTTTGTACGTAATAAGGAGGCACTTCCTTGCGTGCAAAGATATAGCTGGTCGGTCCGAGCTGTCAGCGGCGGTAACGTTTTTTCGCGAAATACAGAGGCCCTTTCGGTGGGTCCCAAATGTCAGGTGGAGGTATCATTATTTTCCTGTAATAAGGAGGCATTTCCTTGCGTGCGGTCGTGGACCCAGCTGTCATCCTCTCCACGTACAGTCCACTTCAGATGCATGTCAGCCATTGACCATGTTGACCAGGCCGCACCGAGAGCACCAGGGCGGTGGACGACGGCGGGCCTAGGAAGGGAACGACATGGAGACATGGAAGATACATAAGTTGTTTCCCACGTGGAGGAGAGTACGACTGTACGAGGGTTTACTGGTTCGTCTGCCGTCGCCGGAGAATAATAGCAGGTGTGGGTGAGTAGAGGGATTGCTAGGCCAGTGATGGGAGTACGGTGGGGCGGTGAGGCCTGCGCGGCAGCACAGCCGATCGCAGGGAGGACAGAGCAGGCAATCCCGCCGGCGCTCGTTTGAGCGGCTAGAGTAGGAAGAGCAGAGATTCAAGAAGCACGACGGCCATTGGATGGACATCCAACAGTCACTGCTTGTGCGTCAACCTTTTTTTAGGAAAGCTTCAAATCTGTGGAAAACAACATACATCCCATCTTCCATTATTTCTAATAATTTATAACCCATTTGCTAATTCTTTAGGTTTTTTTGGAGCCCATATTCTTTTTGTTAGCATTACAGCCCATATAGTGGCCACGGTTAAAAAATTATATGAAATTTTGCATATTTCGGTGCAGTCCGAACTGTTTTTAATCCTGAAATTTTGAGTCACATTCAAACTGATTTTAAAAATAAATGTATATCAATATAAAATCCAACAAATTGTCCACGCATAAAAATCAATGCAATTTAAAATCTCGAAATGAAAAAAAGAAATTTGAAACTAATTGCCGGTTTGATGTGTTTTAATAATGTACAACCCATTTCTCATTACGGATATGCCATTTTCTCGGCCAACCGAATGAAGCTCTCCATGTCTTGAAAGATTTGCAGCCCAACAGGCCTGACAAAGCGACTTACTAGGAAAATCACAAAAAAAACTGGGCTGTGGCCATGGACCCAACTACGGCCGTTGACCCAGCTGTCAGCCTCTCCACGTACAGTACTCTTCCGATGGAAGTCAGTCGTTGTCCACATTGACCACGCCGCACCGAGAGCACCAAGGTGGTGGACAACGGCGAGGCCTAGGAAGGGGACGACACGGAGCTGGGGAAGACGCGGCAGTGGATGCCCACGCGGAGAGGAGTACGAGGGTTCACTGGTTCGGCTGCGGTATGTGGCTGCCGTCGCCGCAGAATAGTAGGAGGTGTGGGTGAGTGGAGGGATGGCCTGGCCAGCGGTGGGAGTAGTATGGGGTCATGAGGCCTCCACGGCAACACAACCGGCCACGAGAGGCAGGAGCGGGCGGCACGACCGGCGCTGCTTTGGGCCGCTGGAGCAATAAGACCAGAGGTTGAAGAAGCACTATGGCCGTTGGATGGACATCATACGGTCACTGGAGCTAGAATCGTTCATATTGACTAAGTTGAAAAAGCCCTTCGTTCCCGTCAACTTAGTAGGCCCACAAGTCAGCCACCCACTTTGTGGGTCCCAGCTAGCAGGGGGTATTCATTTTTTTGTGCGTAATAAGGAGGCACTTCCTTGTGTGCGAAGATATAGCTGGTGGGTCCGACCTGTCAGCGGGGGAATGTTTTTTTCGCGAAATATAGAAGCCCTTCCCATGGATCCTAGCTGTCAGGTGGATGAATCATTATTTTGTGCGTAATAAGGAGGCATTTCCTTGCATGCGGCCATGGACCCAACTGTCAGCCTCTCCACGTACAGTCCACTTCCGATGGATGTCGTTCATTGACCACGTTGACCAGGCCGCGCCAAGAGCACCAGGGCGGTGGACGACGGCGAGGCCTAGAAAGGGATGAGACGGAGCCAGGGAAGACTCAACAGTTGTTTCCCACGCGGAGGAGTACGAGAGTTTACCGGTTCGTCTGCCGTCCCCATAGAATAACAACAGGTGTGGATGAGTAGAGGGATGGCTAGGCTAGCTATTGGAGTACGGTGGGGCGGTGAGGCCTGCGCGGCAGCATAGCCGGCCGCGGGAGGAGGGAGCAGGCAGTCCCGCCGGCGCTTGTTTGAGCGGCTAGAGCAGGAAGAGCAGAGATTGAAGAAGCACGACAGCCGTTGGATGGACATCCAACAGTCACTGCTCTCATGTGCATTATTTCTAATAATGTACAAGCCATTTGCTAATTCTTAAGAATTTTTTTGGAGCCCATCTTCTTTTTGTTAGCATTACACCCCATATTGTGGCCACGGTTAAAAAGTATACGAAATTTTGCATATTTCGGTGAGGTCAACTATTTTTAATCCCGAAATATCGATTCACATTCAAACTATTTTGAAAAATAATTTATATAAATATAAAATCCAAATAATTATCCACGCATAAAAATCATTGGAATTTAAAATCTTGTAATGAAAAAAATTGAAAATAATTCCCTGGTTGATGTGTTTTAAAAATGTACAACCCATTTCTGGGCAAACCGAATGAAACTCTCCTCGTCTTGAAAGATTTGCAGCCCAGCAGGGCTGATAAAGCAAGTAGGCCTCGTTTGGGTATTTCTTTTAAAAAATATAAGTGGGCTAGCCATTTTCAGCAAGAAAAAAACACAACTGGGCTCATGATGTGGTAAACATAAATAAAACCCTAGCTAGACGGGCCTGACCCCACAGCCCGTTGTTACCCTGATCCGTCGTTGAAACTAGTATAAATAACAACTGCTTGTTCCTAAAAAAACTGCGCGACCTGCTGGGTCCCGGGTGTCAGCCGCTCATAGTGTAATTCACTCGTTTATTAACTACGTTGACAATGGCGTGAGACCTAGATGTCCAACCATTAGGAGGAACCATATTTTTGGGCTTGTAATATAGAGGCACTTGTTGCGTACTGCCATGACGCTGGTGGGTCTCTACTGTCCTCCTTTCCGCGTACAGTCATCTCCTTGTTCCTCTTGGTTGTTGACGATGTTGACAATGCAAGAGGGCGGCGCACCACGCACGGCGAGCGAACCAAGCCCGCAAGGCGGAGTACGACGACGAGGCCTCGGACGAAATGAACAGGAGCCGTGGAAGATGCGCTGGTCCAGTCGCAGGCGGAGGGGAGTACGAGGGTTGACTGGTTCGGGTGCGGGTGCGTGTTGGGGCTGACGTCGCCGGAGAATAACATGACGTGTGGGGGAGAAGAGGGAGGGACTGGCCAACGTTGGAGGGTACATACGATATGGCGGCGGAGGCGCAGCCAGCCATGGGAGGCAGGAGCAGGCCGAGCCGACGGGGTGGTTTGGTTTGGGTGGCTGGAGGAAGAAGAAGACAAGAGATAGAAGATACACAATAGATGTTGGATGTCAATCCAACGGCTGGTAGGCAGAATCGTTTGTTGACTGGCTAGTAAGTCGACACCACCTTGGATAGGCTATTTCCTCGTGGGTCCCAAATGTCAGAATCCAAATCTATCACGGTCATGCAGCCTTTCCTATGAAAATTTACAGCCCATTTGATGTGCTAGTTCGAAATAAGTTTGTGGGTGCTGGTGGGGGCTAATCACTTGGCTTCTGTAATGCACAGTGAGCTCAAGCAGCCGGCAAGAGTGATGTTATTTCCCTTGGTTGGGATTTGTTAGTTGTTACAATATTTCACACTAAATTAAATGACTGGCAAGCCATTTGCCTTGTTTCAAATAAAATATGACAGTCGCAGCCGAATTGAAAAGGGCAAGAACATCTAACTCCAGCTTACAAACTGTACAAAAGCACGGCAGTTAATTGTTCATCAGGTTTACAAAAAAACCCAGGTTGAAAAGGGTAACAACATCTAACTCCAGAACTGTTTTCAGCAGTCACAATCAAACGGATCAGTGAGGTCCATAGAATGAACATCCTGGGTCGTAAAATTATTGGATTATGACCACAATATGTTGTAAATAGAAGCCCAAACGTTCAGAAGCTCTTTTGCCCACCTGAAACTCCTTTTTTTGCTCTTCCACATACCCATCCGTCAAAACCATGCTGCTGATAAACTTAAGCCTGATGGACAATAGTAACCTCGCATTCAGCAGGAAGAATGTGACAAATCTAGTGTTTGCATGGTTGGCTACATATCGTTCTAGCGTTATTATCTTCAATCAAATCTCATGAGAAGTGAGAAAATCCCGATGCTTACGAATCCACTGATTGGTTATAACTTTCTTACCCCGTCCTGTTGCCTAAATAGACTAAAAAAGAGTGTCGAAAGAGTAACAGCTGAACGTTTAATTCTAGTACACTATATGCGGGCTTCCAATGTGCGTGAAATTATCACCTTTATATACAACTTCTCCAGACATGGAAAGCATTGCAGCAAGCCAATAATCTTGTTCAGATCAAAACTATTCATTTGGATATATAAGATCTTGACGGAATCCAAAGACCATTGATAGGCCATCCATGGAGAAACTCTTCATTGAGCATAGAACATAATATTAGTACAAAATGTGTACTCCAAGATGATATATAACTTATGCGCATAAATTTAAAATGCAGCTTATGGTTACAAGTGTAGATGATAATATAAAGTACCTGAAGAACTGTGGAGCCAAACACCGTATTGAAATGAGCACAGAGATCATGTATTACAACCTAGGTCTCCAGTTTAGGCGCAGAGAGGACGGTTATTTGCAATGGTGAATAACTAGAATCAAGGATCAACCTTTGAAGTGAAGGGGCATCTTGGATGATGAGCTGCCTTCCGTCAAAAGAAATTCCAATTCTTACAAGGTTAGGCGACTTTATTTGGAGACAACCAATTCTAACTGTGAAAACATGCACCAAGCACTCCAGGGCAGGGCAACCGGAGTGGATGATGCTGTGCAATGAGGCCTCCGATATAAGAACACGCACAAGTGAAAGTTTCTTGAGAAATGGGAGTCAAAGGTTTAGTACCAGATTGTCTGGTAGGTAGCGTAGCGCAAAGGTGGTGGTGTGGAGAGAGGAGGAAAACCGCGAGATGCACATCGGTGCTGAGGGCACAAGTACATGGCATTCGGTATGTGGTATGTGATTTCCAGGGGAATAGTAGAACTCAAGCACCTATAGTTCTGTGAATTCAGGGGATTTCAGCTAGGCGTCCACCGTGCAGGGAATGGTATGCTTGCTCAGGTAGCATGACGGGATGCAGAGGCTTTGAACGGAGCCCTGGTGGGAGGAGATGATGGCTCTGGGATTTCAAAATCATTGAAGAGAGATAGCTGACGATAGTCGAGATTAAGGGGCACGGTGCGCCATAGAGGGTGCCACTTAATTGAGAGGACTTGGGTGCGACAGCAATCTTTGGTGGGGAGAAGCGAGATGATCTTCCCAAGGACGGCGTCCGGGAGATCGCTGATGCGGTCCACCAGGGATTCTACGGGTTCTTGGGATCCGGTGGGGGCGGGTCGCCACTTCTCCCCGCGCTGCCGGGTGCGGGATCTACAACAGGCTTCGCCGCTGGCGGGAGCCTCATCTTCTTGGCGCTGGGGTCAGCCGACTCTATTTTCCTTGAGGGCGTCGCGTCGCGATCACGAATTTGAGCAGAGTAACGAATGACAAGCCTAGTTGTAGTGCGAGTGAAGAAGAAGGGGAGCTGGGGTTTTTCTGTAGTAATGAGGAAGAAGGGGAGCTGGGGTTTTCTGTAGGAGTGAGGTGAAGAATTTGGGGGTACGAGTGGAGCGAGCTGACGTGAGGTGGGTGGGAGTGAGGAGGAAGAAGAACACCCACGTTTTTTGGGGGTTGGTGTGCTGGGTGTGGGTAGCGCCTCTCATTCAGTAAATATATGGGCTTTTGAATTGATTTTACTATTTACTAGGATGGATGGGCTGTTTTGTTTTGGGACCAGAGAAACAATTACTACTAGTACAGTGGAGACACTCTACAGCTACCCAGAAAAAATATTACTAGTAGTAAAGTGGATACAATACCGCTTCTGGCTCCTCCTAGGTCATCGAAACATCTCTCTCTACTGCATGCCGTTATACTTTTGTTCACCGACATGCGGGCCATGCAGTGTGCGGGCCCAATGCCATCCACCAAATTAGAAGGTAGTATGCAGGCGGAGAGTCACCCCGGTCGTAGCGCGGCAGTAACGAGCCGTCATATTACAAAACCCCACCTCCCCGCAGTCTAAGTTTGACGGACGAAACAACCATCATTTCAATCGTCGTTGAATCCCCTTCTCCCTCACCGTCTTCAAGAAAGGCAACACTCAGATTCCGCCATTGTTCTTCTCTCCCAACGAAGGGAAGGTAAGCGGATCCGTGATGTTGGTATATTTTCGTTCAATGAAAAAAAAGAACTTTTGCAAAGCAGTAACCGATCCTCACTCTCTTTTTTGTTTCATTGTCATTGCGATTGTGTTTTCCTTTCAATGGTCTCCTAGTATTCGCCAGTTTCATGATGGACCAAGGAGAACCAGGCAAAGATCTGCCGATATTGGAGCAGACGCAGGAGGCTGATCCCCACGAGACAGAGAGCTCCAAGAAGATGGAGGCAGCGACCGAGCCGACCCCAGATATGCTCATGACCACTACTGAGATGGTCAACGCCCCGTTTGAGGTTACAGCCCCCGTGGCACTGCAGGAGTAGTTTTCCCCCTTCGAGGATGTGTCCCCCCCCCCCCTGCTGAGTTGTCCAAGGTGATTTTCTTCTTTGCCGATCTCGATTGTGGTTTTTCATCTAAGTATGTGGTGATGAATAATGCAAAATTTTATTAGCTTCGATGCCATGCTATACATAGTGATTTAAATAACTTGTGTTTCTTATACTGGAAAGTAATTCAGAATTTGTTTCGGTTTCAATTAGAGCCCCGATGCAAACAAGGATTGTGTGGTTGTACATGTCACTCGCTATGAGGTGGATGACCTGAATATACGCACTGGGAAAGCAGAGTTTTTAGGCTGTTGGATCCTGGAAGCCATTTGCGCTTATACCAATGAAGAGTTGTATTCCAGCCTCACTGTTGTCAGGCGTTGTTGTCCACGGTGTAATGAAGCACAAGAAGTTAAAAGCTACTCCTTCGTTTGTGAGGCATACTATTCTTGTCAAGCTTACGCAGGAAGAGGACGTGGCATGCCTCCACAAACAAGTTTATGAGTGGCAAGGCCACAAGGTTGTCTTCATGAAGGTTCACAGGATTGAGCTGCTGCCGGATGTCCTCGATGATGTTCATGGCAAGGTCCGTCTTGTGTCCAACCCAAATTAGATCGAGGCATGAAATAGTTTCCCCAGCTAGTGTTTAATAGTAGTTTGGATTGTGTCTAATTATTCGAACCTTGCTTGTTATCGAGCCCTCTGGGGCTAGTACTCTGTTTGAATCCGTCTATGGGAACTGCTGCTACTTTTGTGTGCCCGTGAATCATGTGAGAACCATTGTAATTGTTGCCGAAACAGATGCGTCCTCACTAGTTTTTCATGAATATGGCATGGTAAGACATAAGTTGTCACGGTTTATCATACAAGCAGTGTGTGTTTTGATGAAATAGAGTACTCATTCGACAACTGTGCGACGACGTATAGATAAGTACTTGTAAACACTTTTGGTTCTAACCTACTTGTAAGCAGTTGTGCAAATCATGACACATTGGCTCAGCTCGCTTCAACACTAGGCTATCGACCAGCTAACAATCAACAATCTGCTGTCTGACATATAAGCAACTATGTATCTTGTTACAGTGGTTCATGCAGTTAACTGAGGCCACAATGTAAATTCCAAACTTTCACACGCTAGTCCAGCGTTCATGTGGAACACTCACATTAAACTCGACTTCATAAAAAACATGAAAAGCATAAGTTAAGCAATTTTATACATCTCAATGATTCATAGAACATAACAAACATATACTAGTTCACTACAACAGACAAAGTTATGAGAAGGTTTACAAATCAGGAAAAAACAAGCAAGGCTTCTCTGAGCAAAGGGCCTCCCGGCAGGCTTAAATTTCCTGGAGTTCACTCTGGTTTTTTCTTGTTGTCACCCTCCAGGGATAGGTTCTCTCATTCCAGAATAACCAATTATAATTGTGTTCTCAGCTGGAATGCTGAGCTGAACCATGTAGTGTACTGACCAGCTGAAAGTCTTGTGCATTCCACTAAATTTAAGCATCGCTATTTGCAGAAATAAGCAGACCACAATGCCTCTTGTCCGCGCACCTGTCCAAAAAAACACCGTGTAGTCGTGGCAGCTAGTGCTCGGTCCATGGATGAACCGGTAGAAAGTGCATTCCGGACTAGGATGAAGTTATTTTCGCTTGTCCTTACACTGCAATCAGGAAGTAAAACGTACGAATCAACTTCTTTTATATTGCATTGGTCATTCTACCTAGTAACTACCAATGTAGGAATACCTAGAAGATGGGTGGTTAGACGATGACAACGAGGGATAGCCATCTCATTTTGCGTAGTTCTACTAAAACTGAGGTGTGTGCTTTTAATTGCGGGGATAGAAACGATACGGAGACAGATATCCCGAAACGATATGGAGACAAACATCCCTGTTTGTGCAAATACGAAATATGGTTATTTAAACAGTGACAGATATTTGCAGTGGCGTATGATTAATAGCAGGATCTATTGTGTTATAATTAGCACTAGTTTGACAATATGAAAGTGTCCTTAAGTAAGTAGCATCACATCACATCAACACTGCCACTAGATTAACATGCAGAACAATAGCATTAGTATTACTGTCATGAGAGTAGCACCTGGTCAGTAAATGTGCAATCAAATTTGTGCAGTTCCACTGGGATGAAGCAATGTTAGCGGTGTCAGATTTAAGTGTAACTGCAAAAACACAATTCATGGGAAATAAAGCAAGACGGAAGCACTTCACAAATGGTGGTGGCATTGATTCAATTTATCGACAACACTAGACCATTACTTATAGTGACATTAGGTGGCATTTCTTAATGCTTCATGTGATTTTACATTAACGGTAGCGATATGGGCGTAGGGACAACAGGGGCATAAAGTGGTGAGGCAGATGTGGTTGCCGAGAGTGGAAAACACTCCGGCAGCAAGTCTGCATTTGTCCCATTTTTTATCTCCTCGGCTACATTTTCCTATGTGAGCACGGGAAATCTAGACCTGCTCATTCTCATTTGCGTTGTCCCCCAACACCCGTCACTTTCTTTCCTTTTTCAACCAAGAGATAGGTCCACTTCCCCCCACCCTTCGCCATCCACCATGCTTTCTTGGTCTTTTCAACCAAGAGATCGGTTGGGTAGCCAGTATCAACTACTTTCCCTCGTTTCTTCTTAGAACCAAGTCCTAGATTCATGCTACAACTTTCCCACTTTCTTCCCTGTTTGAACCAACTCTTAGAGTCGACTGTATGAACTAGCTTTACCTCTAATAATAGTAAAAGTCTAGGTTGTTTTGGAACAGAGGACGGAAGTAGAAAAAGATCCACACGAAGCTAAGTGGGGAGCTGGGGCAGTAGAGCAAGGCAGGTTTCGAAGGAATATATACCTTAGGGTCGTCGGCATGTGGCTAAGACGACGTTGGGAGGCCGCATCTTGGCCACAATACCGCAGGGAGGAAGAAGGGGTTAGAGGCCCTCCTGAGCCGGCGCTCACTCGAAGAGAACGGCACGGCCGCCGATCGGGACGCGCGGGCAGTCGTTGGTCTCCTCCCTCGCCGCCGACAACAGCGTAAACGATGCACCTACACCCCTGCCCCGGTCAAGGTTGTCCTGCCAGATTTGTGACCAGCCGTGAGCTGAGAGAGAGTGTGGCCACCTATGTCTCTCTTAGATCTGGAGAGCATGAGATAGTGGACGAGAGGAACCCTAGTAAAGCAAGCGCTAAGGCTCCTCCTTAGATATATATATAGTGGAGTGATTTTGTTGTACCAGCTTCAAAAAAATGCGCTCCTACGTGTACCCGCGAGTGGGTGTGGGAGAACTAGTGCGTGTGTGCACCGCTTCTCTTCGTGAGAGTACAATATACTATGCCCAAAGAACGTTCGCCACAAGAGTAATAGTATAAGTGTGTGACGTGTGAGCTAAAATAAAATGTGCGCGATGTCTTTTGTGTTTTAGAAGTTCTGAGGGTAGGGTGTGAAGAGCACATATGTGTGTGACGTTTACCTGCAGATAGACGGCGGGTGCGAGAGGACTCGGGAGAGTCGTGACTCGTGAGGGTGCGTGTGCGTGAGAGAGAGGGGGCACGTATCAATGCAATGCATGTGTCCGTAAATCATTATCCGACAAACATTCGCCACAAGCCTTTTCCTGACGAACACCGTAAGAACCGTTAGATCGGCATCCGACAGTGTCAGTTTTGCCATGTCATTTAACAGAACAGCCACTCCTCCTACACACAAATCTTGCACGTGAGTGTTAGCAACTGCCGTATGCTCCCTCCGTTCCAAAATGCAGTGCATATAGCTTTATTGAAAATTCGAACCTCGCAAACTTTTACTGATTTTTCGTGTACCAAATTGCACATGTAGAATACCATGTATATATCATTTCATTCATCTTCGAGAGGTAACTATAAATATGGGGGAGGAGTCTACAAAGAAAGACCATCATATCACCTGCAGCAATTTCAACCATCCTTTGGTTTGGAGGAACATCATAGGAACTCTATATGATATGATTTTTACAGGATTTTTTCCTTTAGATCCAATTGGTTCATAGGAATAGATTCATATACTCCACATTTCAAAGGAAATAAACATGTTATCATTTCTATAGCTTTAGAGCCACTTGGTTCATATGAATGGATTCCTATACTCCCATAATTTCAAAGGAAAATAAACATTAGCATATATTCAATAGAAAAGTTCATATGATATGAACCAAATTACATCTCTTTTCTAATCCCTCCTCGTAGGGATTGAGATACATGTCATCTCTAGATTCAATAGAGAAGTTCCTATGATATGAACCAAATGACATCTTTTTTCCAATCCCTACTCATAGGAATTGAGATACTCCATGTCATCTCTTTCCCTACAACCCACTAGTAGCTTTTTTCCAAGACATGCAACTATGGCACAAGAACTATATAGTGTGCGAATAATTTTGAAAGATGGTCGATGGATGAAGCTAATCCGACGGTGCAGAGATGGCAAATTCCGAGCACTACTGGCCGTTGGATATCATCAACATTCCACCGGATCTGCCATATGTACAATTAAGAAGACTCCACGGTTGAACTTAAGCATAATGCACAAACCTCAAAACACAAGCACTTCTCCTTTGTTCTAGAATCTTCCATATCATAATTGATTTTTTTCTAAATGAATTGCCATTATTTGTTTTTTACTTTATGCTTTACAATGCACAACCCCATGAATCTTAACATTTTTATAAAACTAACTGATTTTGAATGAGATGAACTATAAGAACTAAACGAACATCTACATCATGTATATATGACTCAAAGCTTTACATGCTATAGTGTGTATTTATTCATAATTTGGTTTCGAAATCTCATGCGTTCAATGCATGTGTACCCTACTAGTTTTGAGTAGAGTAGCAAATTTCACGCGGCCCCGGTATATCAAAATGCAGAGCCCATGCATCATTGCCTTTCGGTCGAACCTACATCCACAATTTTTTGTACGTACTATATCTCCACTGGACCCCGAACCCAAAATGTTGCCTCGTTCCCCTAAAACCAAGCGGCCCACACATATTTAAGGCGTCGACTCAAACTCAATCCCTCTCCCGTTTACTACGACGTGGCCCCGCACTCCTACCAACCCTACCGCCACACGCATCATCGGTTTTCTTCAAGAGGACGAGGGAGAAGCCGATTTGTAGTGGAGGCGCTTTCAAAAAAAAGGATCTGTAGTGGAGACCCCTACCCTAGGGTGCCCTAGGTAGATGCCGCATGCATCATTGGTTTTCTCTTTTATTTATGCTCTTGCGCCCTAGAGTGAAATGATGGTTACTTCGTCTGTCCAGCTTAATGCAGGAAAGGTGTGGCTTTGCGATTTGACCCCTCATCGCTCATTTTCTACTACTGCGGTGCTACGACCGGGTGCCTGTAATTCCAACCGCTGCTCCGAACTGTAATTTGGTGCATCGCACGTGGAAGAAGACAGTGGATGAGCCACATGTTGGCCAAAGGGGTCCTGTTAAGTGTGTCGCCATTTCGTGTGCGGACTGACCCTGCTTGAGTTGCTACGCCAACATGACAGGTGCAGCCTACCACTTGGTTTTGCTCCTTTGTGAATCCCAACTATATTGATCTAAAAAGATACGTACTGAACTACCCTCTTCGTCTCGTTTTTTTAGGCGTCTCGGTTTATAGGGCGTCCACGTAGTTCTAGGTCATCCATTTGACTAACTAAACATGAGTTACTATGTCACAAAAAGTATATCATTGGATTATTAAGCGGATGTAGTTTCTAAACATATACTGTTCATCACATATATAGCCAGTTAAATTCTCAACCTAGAACGACGTGCATGCCATGTAAACCGATACAGAGGAAGTATAGTAAAAATGAGGTGATTTTACTGAGCGATCGGAGGGGGAGCATGGCCTGTCATGCGGTCCCACGTGTCATGATGTACCAAGGCGATGCACGTGTCCCTCTTGAGGCAGAAGCAATACTACGTGGTTTGAGATGATGGCGAACCGAATTGTGAAATAATGGTTGCTTTGTCCGTCTGGGAAGGTGCGACATTGTTATTTGACGTCTCTTTTCTCATTACTACTACTGGGGCGGTACGACATTGTTATTTGACGTCTCTTTTCTCATTACTACTACTGGGGCGGTACGACTAGGGTGCATCCCCCTGCTATTCTGCACTGTTATTTGGTGCTTGACACGTTGACCGGGTTGCTATATGTCCCACATGTTGGCGACAGGAAGTACAAAATTCATGAATGCGAGCGTCGACGGAGGAGTACAAGACACGGCTTGGGTTTTTGCTGCTTCGCGCGATCCATCGATACAAACCCGGACTAAAAAAAGGCGAGGGCGGGTATTTTCCCGCGCGGCAGCCAAGGGAGTTGGCATAGTCTGTTCGAGGCAAGGAGGCAGGAAGGCAAACAAGCAAATAAAGATTGAGCGACTTAGTTTTGGGAAAATCTGATTTTACGGAGTACGTACCCACTAGGGTTTATAGGGCTCATCTAAAAAACATTCGTTTTTCCGTTTTATAAGTCAGAATTCTACTACTAGTAGTAGTACCATCACATGTTGGATTTCGAGGTGCGTTAGATCACCCGATGCAAGCTGTGTCAAGAGAAAACTCACCAATGTATGTAGAAGTTCATGGAAATTTAGTGGTCATTCATGCATTCGTTCTAATTAATGCCTCGGTAAACATAACTTCTTGAGAAAAACGAGCGTACTAATTACTTGTGCAAACTAGGAGTACGAAATTAGTTCGACCACTCACCGTCTACCTTGGTTGGAGACATTTTGAAATTGAGCCATAAACTGGAAAGGAGGGAGTGGTAACTTTTGTCTCGATTACTATTTATGGCCTTGTATAGATGCAAAATGTATTTTTTATAGTGGCCTTGTATAAGTAAATGGAGGGAGTACTAAAGGACATATATATTCCAAACAATATGATAATATCTCTAACCAAGGTAGTAGGGACGAGGAGTAAACGGAGGGAGTAGTAAAATTTTCTCCTCGTCCTACGAGCCACCGCGCACGTGAGCGAGGGAGCGGGCGTAAGGCGTACAATACTACTACTACTAAGCAAGCTTCACCTCATCCTGCGAGCCACCGCGCCCGTGGGCGGGGGAGACGATGTACTAAGAAAGCTTCTCCTCGTTCTGCGAGTTGACGGGACACATCAAAAGTACTCTAGTGTATAGATCCTTGCCTCTAAGGTAGGCCCCACATGGTTTGCCTCTTTTTTAACATAACGCGTCAAGTCATAATTTGTTTGTTCACCCGTGGTAGACGATCCTCCCTCCACCAAGTGGACATCCAGTACATGGTCAAATTACCACGTGGGCTTCCTTTTCATACAGAAATGAGCTCCATCGTGTACCCGCGCGGGTATGGTTGGGAAAGAGACGGGAGTACGTGTGTCGTGCGTGCACCTCGTCTCTTCATGCACGTCCCCCACCTACGTGGGTGTGTGTGAGAGAGATACAAACCTAGACATAATGCGATGTCCATCCCCATGCCTCCGCCCAGTCCGACCACCAGTCACCACCACGCTCCACTCCTCCTCACCTTATCTCTCATCTTTTCCCTCCAATTTTATATACAAGGCCACTATCAAAATTACAATTTGCATATATACAAGGCCACTAAAACTAATCGATGCAATATTAATGGTGTTTGCCTCGTAGTACTAGCAAAGGAGGACATTAATTATCCCTTGCATGCATGCGGGAGTGTGAGCATTGGCTTGATGTGCATGAAAGAGAAGAATACACATTAATTTACATGGCAAACAAGGAAACAAGGTGGTTTGCAACATTGACTTAGAAGACATTAATTTTTGCCTTGGTACTTGTAATATGGGTTTGTGGCCTTGTATACAAAAATGGAGTCCGGTAAAATTCTCGAGATACCATTTATCCGATAAAATTCTTGAGATATCATTAGTTTTTACAAAATGGGATTACTCCTACATGGGTCAATCTTAACAGGTGTTTTGTAAAAAAGTGCATCTTGATTTTCGGTGCAATGCACGGGCATCTTGCTAGTCCTTGAAAACAACACATGGCAAAATTCCACGGCGAACGAGGGATTTGAATCTGTTGGGAGGGGCTGTTTGGATCTTGCCCGGGGTAGCCAAAATATTGGCGGCCCTTTTGTCCACCAGTGCCTTTGCCACCGATGAACGAAGAATGGCTCGGGTGCTCATGCATCCTCCAACGCGCACGTTGGAGACGAGCTCGCATGAGATGTGTTCTTTTTTTCCCACCACGCGGCCTGAGCCGCCCGCATACCGACCGGTGACCCGCAAATTACGCCATCCAACCGTAGCCGCACACATTATGACATCAACTCAACCAACCAGACGAAATTTACGCAAACACGGTGATATTTCATATAAACAACGACGGAAATCATATAAGATACCGGATTTTCATACAAACATGACAGATTTCATTACATTCAAATGAACTACGCGGTGCTAGTTCTAGATAGCATAGGTATATAATACCTGGCCTAAATGGTCGCCCGCCGATCGATTTGTGTTCCTCATGTCCGGCAGCATGATCACCGAACTGCCGGGAGCCCTAGAGGTATATGCTTCAGCGCAAAGGACGGCTCGCTTCCCCACTGTCCAACTGATATCATTGGATGATGCCGAAGATGATGGTGGAAGGGGCTTGCCCGCATCCGTGGAGCCCATGCGGGGTCGACGAAGGTCCTCGCAACAAAAGGATCCAACAAGACACCTGCTGTGTACGCCGGCGTCGCCTCCATGGTGGCCTTCATGGGACCCAAGCGGCAACGGCCTCCCGTGTTCTACTTCTCCTCAATGATGGCGGCAGACGCGGAGGCGCTGGCCACCGACTCGTCGCCCTCCGCGCACCCGGCTTCTGTCGCTGCTTGCATGGCGCGGCCGTCGGCATGGGAGCCTCGGCCATGGAAACGGGAGATACGGTACGAGGCGGCGGCGTGGACGGCAGCAACGACACCCGTGCGCTGCTCTTCGTCGAGCTGGCCTGGAGCGGCGAGTTGCTAAACCACGCGCCGGCTTGGGGCGGCAACTGGCTCCGTCGGGCGAGGGGAGGGAGGTGGATCAGCAAGCTGCATAGCTCGTATCCGGCGGGCTCGGCGGGCCACCCAGCCGGCTTGGATGCGGAATATCTACTCTTCCTAAACCATTGTAAGAGTGGACAAAATGGTGAAGGAGGAGATAGGCGAGCGGCGGAGGTGTGCGATTCTTGGCCGGCATTTGGCCTCGTTTAAATAGGAGATTAAATAGACAGCGGATGGGAGGTGCTCTGCTGGCGTTGCGTTTAATGCCGGCTCGGTCATGAACGGACGTGTGTACAGAGTGGGTTTCTGGGCTTCCACACGGGCGGGTTTCATGGAGGCATTTGAATGCGGCAAGGAGGCGTGTTTAGCCGGGCATGCAGCGAGTGGCGCCCTCTACTCTAACGTAGGACACCGCACCGTTCTTCCACTGACGTGTGGGCTCTTTGGGTACATGGCCTGCATGTCAGTGACCCAACGCAGGCAGCGCACAGCAGAGGAACCTTTGGTGGGCCAGGGCAGTCAGAAGCGGGCATTTCATAAACTGATGAATGTTCATTGAGTGTGACGTCATCTTTTTCATGTAGATAAGCCTACTATGTTGATAGCCCGTTCGATATGTTTTGATTCATAAAGACCGCTGCAAACATCAATGTTCTGCTTATCATAGAAAAGATTGATTAATACCCGTGACAATCCATGTCCTTAACAAAGGGTGCATGCACATATAGGTTGAGCGTGTGTCTTGCGTCTTGTGTTGTGTGCATGCAGGCGTGCGAGTGTTGTGTGCGTGCAAGGGAACGTTTCAGTGTTGCATGCATGTGTGCGTACGTGCGTGTGTTCATGAGTGCATGTGTACATGTCAGTGTTGCACGCCTGCATGCGTACGTGTGTTCGTTATGTGTACGTGTCAGTGTTGCATGCCTCCATACGTGCGTGCCTTGCATGCGTGCATGTCTACGTGCGGGGTGAGGCTACACGTCAGTCGACTGACTTTTTCATCTCTTGTCATTAGATTTTCCAGCCATTGGATACGAAATCAAGGGCCTGCAGTTTGTCATCAAACTCCACCCCGCTGAGTCGCCAGCCACCACCGGCTGAACCGCCAGCCCGCCGCCGTGGCGGGTTGCCCGCCACACCGCCCGCCAACCCGAAACCATTTTCACCGCCGGTGCCGCACCGCCATCCTCTAGGCCCCCCACGCTGAGCTTTTCTCGGTGATCCCCACCCCATCGCCTAATCGACGCGCCCCACCGCCAAATGATCGCCAACGAGGTCACATGACTTCGAGTACCCAACGACCACTAATTTATTACCATTTCTGTCCTTTATATACGCGTTGACGGGTGGGCCTTATTGAAGGAAATATGCCCTAGAGGCAATAATAAAGATGTTATTTATATATCCTTATATAATGATAAATGTTTATTATTCATGCTAGAATTGTATTAAACCGGAAACTTAGTACATGTGTGAATATATAGACAAACTAAGTGTCACTAGTATGCCTCTACTTGATTAGCTTGTTGAATCAAAGATGGTTAAGTTTCCTAGCCATAGACATGAGTTGTCATTTGATTAACGAGATCACATCATTAGAGAATGATGTGATTGACTTGACCCATTCCGTTAGCTTAGATCGTTTAGTATGTTGCTATTGCTTTCTTCATGACTTATACATGTTCTATGACTATGAGATTATGCAAATCCCAAATACCGGACGAACACTTTGTGTCCTACCAAATGTCACAACATAACTGGGTGATTATAAAGGTGCTCTACAGGTGTCTCCTATGGTACTTGTTGAGTTGGCATAGATCGAGATTAGGATTTGTCACTCCGATTCTCGGAGAGGTATCTCTAGGCCCTCACGGTAATGCACATCACTATAAGCCTTGCAAGCAATGAAACTAATGAGTTAGTTGTGAGATGATGCATTACAGAACGAGTAAAGAGACTTGCTGGTAAGAAGATTGAGCTAGGTATTGAGATACCGACGATCGAATCTTGGGCAAGTAACATACCGATGACAAAGGCAACAACGTATGTTGTTATGCGGTTTGACCGAGAAAGACCTTCGTAGAATATGTAGGAACTAGTATGAGCATCCAGGTTTTACTATTGGTTATTGACCGGAGACGTGTCCCGGTCATGTCTACATAGTTCTCGAACCCGTTGGGTCCGCACGCTTAAAGTTCGGCGACGATCGGTATTATGAGTTTATGTGTTTTGATGTACCGAAAGTAGTTCGGAGTCCGGATGAGATCGGGGACATGATCAGGAGTCTCGAAATGGTCGAGACGTAAAGATCGATATATTGGACGACTATATTCGGACATCGGAAAGGTTCCGAGTGATTCGGGTATTCATCGGAGTACCAGAGAGTTACGGGAATTCGTCGGGGAGTATATGGGCCTTATTAGGATTTAGGGGAAAGACAGTGAGGAGGCTGCGCCCCCCCCCCCCCAAGGCCTAGTCCGAATAGGACCAGGGGGAGGGGCGGCGCCCTGCTACCTCTTGACCTTGCGTTGGTTTTTCCCAAAGAGGAGAGGATGATGCAACAGAGTAGCGTAAGTATTTTCATCAGTTTTTGAGAACCAAGGTATCAATCCAGTACGAGGCCACGCGCAAGTCCCTCGTACCTACACAACACAAAGAGCTCAACGCAACCAACGCGATTAGGGGTTGTCAATCCCTTCACGGTCACTTACGAGAGTGAGATCTGATAGAGATGATAGATAATATTTTTGGTATTTTTGATATATTGATGCAAAGTGAAAAGTAAAAGGCAAAGTAAAAAAGCAAGGCAAAAGTAAAGTGATGGAGATTGATATGATGAGAATAGACCCGGGGGCCATAGGTTTCACTAGTGGCTTCTCTCAAGAGCATAAGTATTCTACGGTGGGTGAACAAATTACTGTTAAGCAATTGATAGAATTGAGCATAGTTATGAGAATATCTAGGCATGATCATGTATATAGGCATAACGTCCGTGACAAGTAGACCGAAACGATTCTGCATCTACTACTATTACTCCACTCATCGACCGCTATCCAGCATGCATCTAGAGTATTAAGTTAAGAACAGAGTAACGCTTTAAGCAAGATGACATGATGTAGAGAGATAAATTCATGCAATATGAAATAAACCCCATCTTGTTATCCTCGATGGCAATGATACAATACGCGTGCCTTGCTGCCCCTTATACATCCTTTGGGAAAGGACACCGCAAGATCGAACCCAAAGCTAAGCACTTCTCCCATGGCAAGAACTACCAATCTAGTTGGCCAAACCAAACGGATAATTCGAAGAGACTTGCAAAGATAACCAATCATACATAAAAGAATTCAGAGAAGATTCAAATATTATTTATAGATAGACTTGATCATAAACCCACAATTAATCAGTGTCAACAAACACATCGCAAAAACAAGATTACATCGAATAGATCTCCACGAGAGAGGGGGATAACATTGTATTGAGATCCAAAAAGAGAGAAGAAGCCATCTAGCTAATAACTATGGACCCGAAGGTCTGAGGTAAACTACTCACACTTCATCGGAGAGGCAATGATGATGTAGAAACCCTCCGTGATGACGGCCCTCTCTGGCGGAGCTCCGGAACAGGCCCCAAGATGGGATCTCATGGATCTGAGCGATTGCAGCGGTGGAATTAGGTTTTGGCTCCGTGATCTGCTCGCTTTGGGGGTATGTAGATATATATAGGAGGAAGAAATGCGTCGGTGGAGCTTGGTGGGCCCACGAGGGTGGGGCGGCGCTTGGGGGGTGTAGGGCGCGCCCCCTACCTCGTACCCACCTCGAAGCTTCCTTGGCGTAGGGTCCAAGTCTCCTGGGTCATATTCGGGAAGAAAATCACGTTCCAGAAAGGTTTATTCCGTTTGGACTCCGTTTGATATTCCGTTTCTTCAAAACAATGAAATAGGAAAAAAAACAGCAATTCTGGGCTGGGCCTCCGGTTAATAGGTTAGTCCCAAAAATAATAAAAGTGGAAAATAAAGCCCAATATAGTCCAAAACAGTAGATAATATAGCATGGAGAAATCAAAAATTATAGATACCTTGGAGACGTATCAGGCATCCCCAAGCTTAATTCCTGCTCGTCCTCGAGTAGGTAAATGATAAAAAGAGAATTTTTTATGCGGAGTGCTACTTGGCATCATTTCAATGCAAATCTTCTTAATTGTGGTATGAATATTCAGATTCAAAAGATTCAAGACAAAAGTTCATATTGACATAAAAATAATAATACTTCAAGCATACTAATAAAGCAATCATGTCTTCCCAAAATAACATGGCCAAAGAAAGTTATCCCTACAAAATCATATAGTCTGGCTATGCTCTATCTTCCCCACACAAAGTATTTAAATCATGCACAACCCCGATGACAAGCCAAGCAATTGTTTCATACTCTAACTTTTTCAAAACTTTTTCGATCTTCATGCAATACATGAGCGTGAGCCATGGATATAGCACTATATGTGGAATAGAATGGTGGTTGTGGAGAAGACAAAAGAGGGGAAGAGAGTCTCACATCAACTAGGCGTATCAACGGGCTATGGAGATGCCCATCAATAGATATCAATGTGAGTGAGTAGGGATTGCCATGCAACGGATGCACTAGAGCTATAAGTATATGAAAGCTCATCAAAAGAAACTAAGTGGGTGTGCATCCAACTTGCTTGCTCATGAAGACCTAGGGCAATTTTGAGGAAGCCCATCATTGGAATATACAAGCCAAGTTCTATAATGAAGAATTCCCACTAGTATATGAAAGTGACATAACGAGAGACTCTCTATCATGAAGATCATGGTGCTACTTTGAAGCACAAGTGTGGTAAAAGGATAGTAACATTGTCCCTTCTCTCTTTTTCTCTCATCATTTTTTTTATTTGGGCCTTTTTTCTCTTTTTTTATGGCCTCTTTTTTTTCGTCCGGAGTCTCATCACGACTTATCGGGGAATCATAGTCTCCATCATTCTTTCCTCACTTGGGACAATGCTCTAAAAATGATGATCATCACACTTTTATTTTTCTTACAACTGAACAATTACAACTCGATACTTAGAAAAAATATGACTCTATATGAATGCCTCTGGCGGTGTAAGGATATGCAATGAATCAAGAGTGACATGTATGAAAGAATTATGAACGGTGGCTTTGCCACAAATACGATGTCAACTACATGATCAAGCTAGCAATATGACAATGATGGAGCGTGTCATAATAAACGGAACGGTGGCAAGTTGCATGGCAATATATCTCGGAATGGCTATGGAAATGCCATGATAGGTAGGTATGGTGGCTGTTTTGAGGAAGGTATATGGTGGGTGTATGATACCGGCGAAAGGTGCGCGGTATTAGAGAGGATAGCAATGGTGGAAGGATGGGAAAAAGTGCGTATAATCCATGGACTCAACATTAGTCATAAAGAACTCATATACTTATTGCAAAAATCTAGAAGTTATCAAAGCAAAATATTACGCGCATGATCCTAGGGGGATAGATTGGTAGGAAAAGGCCATCGCTCGTCCCCGACTGCCACTCATAAGGAAGACAATCAATAAATAAATCATGCTCCGACTTCATCATATAACGGTTCACCATACGTGCATGCTACGGGAATCACAAACTTTAACACAAGTATTCTTTAAATTCACAACTACTCAACTAGCATGACTCTAATATTACCATCTTTATATCTCAAAACTATTATCAAGCCTCAATCTTTTCTTAGTATTCAACGCACTCAAAAGAAAGTTTCACAAATCTTGAACACCAAGCATATTATTATTAAGCAAATTACCATGTTATTAAGAATCTCAAAATAATTTAAGTGAAGAATGAGAGATCTATAGTTTCTTTAAAACAATCCACCACCGTTCTCTAAAAGATCTAAGTGAAGCACATAGTGCAAAATTATAACGCTCAAAAGATATAAGTGAAGCACATAGAGCAAATCTACATAGCTCAAAAGATATAAGTGAAGCACATAGAGTATTCTATAAAATTCCAATTCATGTATGGCTCTCTCAGAAGGTGTGTACAGAAAGTATGATTGTGGCACACTAACAAACAAAGACACAAATAATACAAGACGCTCCAAGCAAAACACGTATCATGTTGGTGAATAAAAATATAGCTCCAAGTAAATTACCGATGGAAGTAGACGAAAGAGGGGATGCCTTCCGGGGCATCCCCAAGCTTTGACTTTTTGGTGTCCTTAGATTATCATGGGGGTGCCATGGGCATCCCCAAGCTTAGGCTCTTTCCACTCCTTGTTCCATAATCCATCAAAAGAATTCACCCAAAACTTGAAAACTTCACAACACAAAACTCAATAGAAATCTCGTGAGCTCCGTTAGAGAAAGAAAACAAAAAACCACTTCAATGTACTGTAATGAACTCATTATTTATTTATATTGGTGTTAAACCTACTATATTCCAACTTCTCTATGGATTATAAAATATTTTACTAGCCATAGATTCATCAAAATAAGCAAACAACACACGAAAAACAGAATCTGTCAAAAACAGAACAGTCTGTAGTAATCTGTAACTAACGCAAACTTCTGGAAGCCAACAAATTCTACCATAATTGGACGACCTAGAAAATTTGTTTATTGATCAGCTTAAATTTGAATCAGTATTTTATCACGTTCTGATGATTTTTAACAATTCGGGCACTGAACGCAAAGTTTCTGGAAATTACAGCAAGATCAAATAACTATCATCCAAGAAGATCCAATAGGTCTAACTTGGCACAAACACTAATTAAAACATAAAACCACATCCAAACATAAGGTAGATTGATTATTTATTGCTAACCATCAAGGATAAATATTGGGTTGTCTCCCAACAAGCGCTTTTCTTTAAAGCCTTTTTAGCTAGGCATGATGATTTACATGATGCTCACAAAAAGATGAGAATTGAAACATAAAGAGAGCATCATAAAACATGTGACAAACACAATTAAGTCTAACATACTTCCTATGCATAGGCATATTATAGGCAAACATATTATTGTAGCAAGCAAAAACTAGCATATGCAAGGAAGCGGAAAGGAACGATAGCAATCTCAACATAACGAGAGGTAATTTAGTAACATGAAAATTTCTATAACCATATTTTCCTCTCTCATAATAATTACATGTAGGATCATAAGAAAATTCAACAATATAGCTATCACAAAAATATTCTCAACACGATCCACATGCATGCGAAGTTGACACTCTTCCAAAATAGTGGGATTATCATTAACTAAAGTTGTGATTTCTCCAAGCCCACTTTTATAAAAAAAATCATAATATTGAATGTTATCCAAATATGTGGGATATAAAGTTTACAATCTTCCAAACCCACTTTCAATATTATTGCAAACACTATTATCAATCTTTTATTCATCATGGGGTTTAAATAAATTTTCAAGATCATAAGAAGAATCTCCCCAATCATGACTATTGGACATAGCAAAACTAGCATCCCCAAGCTTAGGGTTTTGCATATTATTAGCATAATTTACATAAATATAATATATAATAAAATCATTGCAATCATGCTTTTTATTCAAACATCTATCGTGAAGCACTTCATCACAATAGTGCATCCAAATCACTAGGAATTGGTTCATCATGATTAGATCTCTTAAAAAGATTGACAAGCGGATGAGGATCCATAGATATTATCTTCTCTGTTTAGGAATAAATACACAACTATTTCAACCAAGCGAGCAAACGAGCCAAGTAAGACATCAAGGCAAACGAAAAGACGAACAAAAAAGAGAGGGCGAATAAAACGGCAAGGGTGAAGTGGGGGAGAGGAAAACGAGAGGAAAATGGCAACTAATGTAATGCGGGAGATAGGGATTGGGATGGGTAGTTGGTATGTTGACTTTTGTGCAGACTCCCCGGCAATGGCGCCAGAAATTCTTCTTGCTACCTCTTCAGCTTGCATTGGTTTTCCCCGAAGAGGAGAGGATGATGCAGAAGAGTAGCGTAAGTATTTCCCTCAGTTTTTGAGAACCAAGGTATCAATCTAGTACGAGGCCACGCGCAAGTCCCTCGTACCTACACAACACAAAGAGCTCAGCGCAACCAACGTGATTACGGGTTGTCAATCCCTTCACGGTCACTTACGTGAGTGAGATCTGATATAGATGATAGATAATATTTTTGGTATTTTTGATATAGAGATGCAAAGTGAAAAGTAAAAGGCAAAGTAAAAAAGCAAGGCAAAAGTAAAGTGATGGAGATTTATATGATGAGAATAGACCCGGGGGCCATAGGTTTCACTAGTGGCTTCTCTCAAGAGCATAAGTATTCTACGGTGGGTGAACAAATTACTGTTGAGCAATTGACAGAATTGAGAATAGTTATGAGAATATCTAGGCATGATCATGTATATAGGCATCACGTCCGTGACAAGTAGACCGAAACGATTCTGCATCTACTACAATTACTCCACTCATCGACCGCTATCCAGCATGCATCTAGAGTATTAAGTTAAGAACATAGTAACGCTTTAAGCAAGATGACATGATGTAGAGAGATAAATTCATGCAATATGAAATAAACCCCATCTTGTTATCCTCGATGGCAATGATACAATACGTGCCTTGCTGCCCCTTCACATCCTTTGGGAAAGGACACCGCAAGATCGAACCCAAAGCTAAGCACTTCTCCCATGGCAAGAACTACCAATCTAGTTGGCCAAACCAAGCGGATAATTCAAGAGACTTGCAAAGATAACCAATCATACATAAAAGAATTCAGAGAAGATTCAAATATTATTCATAGATAGACTTGATCATAAACCCACAATTCATCGGTGTCAACAAACACACCGCAAAAACACAACTGCATCGAATAGATCTCCACGAGAGAGGGGGAGAACATTGTATTGAGATCCAAAAAGAGAGAAGAAGCCATCTAGCTAATAACTATGGACCCGAAGGTCTGAGGTAAACTACTCACACTTCATCGGAGAGGCTATGATGATGTAGAAGCCCTCCGTGATGACGACCCTCTCTGGCGGAGCTCCGGAACAGGCCCCAAGATTGGATCTCATGGATACAGAAAGTTGCGGCGGTGGAATTAGGTTTTTGGTTCCTTATCTGTTCGTTTGGGGGTACGTAGGTATATATAGGAGGAAGAAGTACGTCGGTGGAGCTTCGGTGGGGGCGCGCTTGGGGGGTGTAGGGCGCCCCCCTACCTCGTGCCCACCTCGAAGCTTCCTTGGCGTCGGGTCCAAGTCTCCTGGGTCATATTCGGGAAGAAAATCACGTTCCAGAAAGGTTTATTCCATTTGGACTCCGTTTGATATTCCGTTTCTTCAAAACAATGAAATAGGAAAAAAACAGCAATTCTGGGCTTGGCCTCCGGTTAATAGGTTAGTCCCAAAAATAATAAAAGTGGGAAATAAAGCCCAATATAGTCCAAAACAGTAGATAATATAACATGGAGAAATCAAAAATTATAGATACGTTGGAGACGTATAAGGCATCCCCAAGCTTAATTCATGCTCGTCCTCGAGTAGGTAAATGATAAAAAGAGAATTTTTTATGCGGAGTGCTACTTGGCATCATTTCAATGCAAATCTTCTTAATTGTGGTATGAATATTCAGATTCAAAAGATTCAAGACAAAAGTTCATATTGACATAAAAATAATAATACTTCAAGCATACTAATAAAGCAATCATGTCTTCCCAAAATAACATGGCCAAAGAAAGTTATCCCTACAAAATCATATAGTCTGGCTATGCTCTATCTTCCCCACACAAAGTATTTAAATCATGCACAACCCCGATGACAAGCCAAGCAATTGTTTCATACTCTAACTTTTTCAAAACTTTTTCGATCTTCATGCAATACATGAGCGTGAGCCATGGATATAGCACTATATGTGGAATAGAATGGTGGTTGTGGAGAAGACAAAAAGAGGGGAAGAGAGTCTCACATCAACTAGGCGTATCAACGGGCTATGGAGATGCCCATCAATAGATATCAATGTGAGTGAGTAGGGATTGCCATGCAACGGATGCACTAGAGCTATAAGTATATGAAAGCTCATCAAAAGAAACTAAGTGGGTGTGCATCCAACTTGCTTGCTCATGAAGACCTAGGGCAATTTTGAGGAAGCCCATCATTGGAATATACAAGCCAAGTTCTATAATGAAGAATTCCCACTAGTATATGAAAGTGACATAACGAGAGACTCTCTATCATGAAGATCATGGTGCTACTTTGAAGCACAAGTGTGGTAAAAGGATAGTAACATTGTCCCTTCTCTCTTTTTCTCTCATCATTTTTTTTATTTGGGCCTTTTTTCTCTTTTTTTATGGCCTCTTTTTTTTTGTCCGGAGTCTCATCACGACTTATCGGGGAATCATAGTCTCCATCATTCTTTCCTCACTTGGGACAATGCTCTAAAAATGATGATCATCACACTTTTATTTTTCTTACAACTGAACAATTACAACTCGATACTTAGAAAAAATATGACTCTATATGAATGCCTCTGGCGGTGTACCGGGATATGCAATGAATCAAGAGTGACATGTATGAAAGAATTATGAACGGTGGCTTTGCCACAAATACGATGTCAACTACATGATCAAGCTAGCAATATGACAATGATGGAGCGTGTCATAATAAACGGAACGGTGGCAAGTTGCATGGCAATATATCTCGGAATGGCTATGGAAATGCCATGATAGGTAGGTATGGTGGCTGTTTTAAGGAAGGTATATCGTGGGTGTATGATACCGGCGAAAGGTGCGCGGTATTAGAGAGGATAGCAATGGTGTAAGGATGGGAAAAGTGCGTATAATCCATGGACTCAACATTAGTCATAAAGAACTCATATACTTATTGCAAAAATCTAGAAGTTATCAAAGCAAAGTATTACGCGCATGCTCCTAGGGGGATCGATTGGTAGGAAAAGGCCATCGTCATTCCCCGATCGCCACTCATAAGGAAGACAATCAATAAATAAATCATGCTCCGACTTCATCATATAACGTTTCACCATACGTGCATGCTACGGGAATCACAAACTTTAACACAAGTATTCTTTAAATTCACAACTACTCAACTAGCATGACTCTAATATTACCATCTTTATATCTCAAAACTATTATCAAGCCTCAATCTTTTCTTAGTATTCAACGCACTCAAAAGAAAGTTTCACAAATCTTGAACACCAAGCATATTATTATTAAGCAAATTACCATGCTATTAAGAATCTCAAAATAATTTAACTGAAGCATGAGAGATCTATAGTTTCTTTAAAACAATCCACCACCATGCTCTAAAAGATCTAAGTGAAGCACATAGTGCAAAATTATAACTCTCAAAAGATATAAGTGAAGCACATAGAGCAAAACTACATATGTCAAAAGATATAAGTGAAGCACATAGAGTATTCTATCAAATTCCAATTCATGTATGGCTCTCTCAAAAGGTGTGTACACAAAGTATGATTGTGGCACACTAACAAACAAAGACACAAATAATATAAGACACTCCAAGCAAAACACGTATCATGTTGGTGAATAAAAATATAGCTCCAAGTAAATTACCGATGGAAGTAGACGAAAGAGGGGATGCCTTCAGGGGCATCCCCAAGCTTTGAATTTTTGGTGTCCTTAGATTATCATGGGGGTGCCATGAGCCTCCCCAATATTAGGCTCTTGCCACTCCTTGTTCCATAATCCATCAAAAGAATTCACCCAAAACTTGAAAACTTCACAACACAAAACTCAATAGAAATCTCGTGAGCTCCGTTAGAGAAAGAAAACAAAAAACCACTTCAAGGTACTGTAATGAACTCATTCTTTATTTATATTGGTGTTAAACCTACTGTATTCCAACTTCTTTATGGATTATAAAATATTTTACTAGCCATAGATTCATCAAAATAAGCAAACAACACACGAAAAAAAGAATTTGTCAAAAACAGAACAGTCTGTAGTAATCTGTAACTAACGCAAACTTCTGGAAGCCAACAAATTCTACCAAAATTGGAAGATCTAGACAATTTGTTTATTGATCAAAAGCAATTGGAATCAGTATTTTATCACGTTCTGATGATTTTTAACAATTCGGGCACTGAACGCAAAGTTTCTGGAAATTACAGCAAGATCAAATAACTATCATCCAAGAAGATCCAATAGGTCTAACTTGGCACAAACACTAATTAAAACATAAAACCACATCCAAACAGAAGGTAGATTGATTATTTATTGCTAACCAGCAAGGATAAATATTGGGTTGTCTCCCAACAAGCGCTTTTCTTTAAAGCCTTTTTAGCTAGGCATGATGATTTCAATGATGCTCACAAAAAGATGAGAATTGAAACATAAAGAGAGCATCATAAAACATGTGACAAACACACTTAAGTCTAGCATACTTCCTATGCATAGGCATATTATAGGCAAACAAATTATTGTAGCAAGCAAAAACTAGCATATGCAAGGAAGCGGAAAGGAACGATAGCAATCTCAACATAACGAGAGGTAATTTAGTAACATGAAAATTTCTATAACCATATTTTCCTATCTCATAATAATTACATGTAGGATCATAAGAAAATTCAACGAGATAGCTATCACATAAAATATTCTCAACACGATCCACATGCATGCGAAGTTGACACTCTTCCAAAATAGCGGGATTATCATTAACTAAAGTTGTGATTTCTCCAAGCCCACTTTTATAAAAAAATTCATAAGATTGAATGTTATCCAAATATGTGGGATCTAAAGTTTACACTCTTCCAAACCCACTTTCAATATTATTGAAAACACTATTATCAATCTTATATTCATCATGGGGTTTAAATAAATTTTCAAGATCATAAGAAGAATCTCCCCAATCATGACTATTGGACATAGCAAAACTAGCATCCCCAAGCTTAGGATTTTGCATATTATTAGCATAATTTACATCAATATAATCTATAATAAAATCATTGCAATCATGCTTTTTATTCAAAGATCTATCGTGAAGCACTTCATCATAATTTTCAGATTTACGGATTTCAGGCAAAAGCTTATAAAGATAATCTAGTGCATCCAAATCACTAGGAATTGGTTCATCATGATTGGATCTCTTAAAAAGATTGACAAACGGATGAGGATCCATAGATATTATCTTCTCTGTTTAGGAATAAATACTCAACTATTTCAACCAAGCGAGCAAACGATCCAAGTAAGACATCAAGGCAAACGAAAAGACGAACAGAAAAGAGAGGGCGAATAAAATGGCAAGGGTGAAGTGGGGGAGAGGAAAACGAGAGGAAAATGGCAACTAATGTAATGCGGGAGATAGGGATTGTGATGGGTACTTGGTATGTTGACTTTTGTGCAGACTCCCCGGCAACGGCGCCAGAAATTCTTCTTGCTACCTCTTGAGCTTGCGTTGGTTTTCCCCGAAGAGGAGAGGATGATGCGGAAGAGTAGCGTAATTATTTCCCTCAGTTTTTGAGAACCAAGGTACCAATCCAGTAGGAGGCCACGCGCAAGTCCCTCGTACCTACACAACACAAAGAGCTCAACGGAACCAACGTGATTAGGGGTTGTCAATCCCTTCACGGTCACTTACGTGAGTGAGATCTGATAGAGATGATAGATAATATTTTTGGTATTTTTGATATAGAGATGCAAAGTGAAAAGTAAAAGGCAAAGTAAAAAGCAAGGCAAAAGTAAGTGATGGAGATTGATATGATGAGAATAGACCCGGGGGCCATAGGTTTCACTAGTGGCTTCTCTCAAGAGCATAAGTATTCTACGTTGGGTGAACAAATTACTGTTGAGCAATTGACATAATTGAGCATTGTTATGAGAATATCTAGGCATGATCATGTATATTGGCATCCCGTCCATGACAAGTAGACCAAAACGATTCTACATCTACTACTATTACTCCACTCATCGACCGCTATCCAGCATGCATCTAGAGTATTAAGTTAAGAACAGAGTAACGCTTTAAGCAAGATGACATGATGTAGAGAGATATATTCATGCAATATGAAATAAAACCCATCTTGTTATCCTCGATGGCAACGATACAATACGTGCCTTGCTGCCCCTTCTGTCACTGGGAAAGGACAACGCAACATCGAACCCAAAGCTAAACACTTCTCCCATGGCAAGAACTACCAATCTAGTTGGCCAAACCAAACGGATAATTCGATGAGACTTGCAAAGATAACCAATCATACATAAAATAATTCAGAGAAGATTCAAATATTATTCATAGATAGACTTGATCATAAACCCACAATTCATCGATCTCAACAAACACACCGCAAAAACAAGATTACATCGAATAAATCTCCACGAGAGAGGGGGAGAACATTGTATTGAGATCCAAAAAGAGATAAGAAGACATCTAGCTAATAACTATGGACTCGAAGGTCTGAGGTAAATTACTCACACTTCATCGGAGAGGCTATGATGATGTAGAGGCCCTCCGTGATGACGGCCCTCTCTGGCGGAGCTCCGGAACAGGTCCCAAGATGGGATCTCATGGATCTGAAAGTTGCTTGGCGGTGGAATTAGGTTTTTGGCTCCGTGTCTGTTCGTTTGAAGTGCGAGGTATATATAGGAGAAAGAAATGCGCCGGTGGAGCTCATTTGGGCCACGAGGGTGGGGGCGCGCCTGGGGGTGTAGGGCGCGCCCCCTACCTCGAACCCACCTTGAAGCTTCCTTGGCGTAGGGTCCAAGTCAACTGGGTCATATTCGGGAAGAAAATCACGTTCCAGAAAGGTTTATTCCGTTTGGACTCTGTTTGATATTCCGTTTCTTCGAAACACTGAAATAGGCAAAAAACAACAATTCTGGGCTGGTCATCCGGTTAATAGGTTAGTCCCAAAAATAATAAAAGTGGAAAATAAAGCCCAATATAGTCCAAAACAGTAGATAATATAGCATGGAGCAATCAAAAATTATAGATATGTTGGAGACGTATCACGCCCCCTCCTTCCTTCTCTTCTCTTTTCCCTTTCCTTCTCTCCTACTCCTACAACATGGAAGTGGAGGAATCCTACTCCCAATGGGAGTAGGACTCGCCAGGGCGCACCATAGTAGAGGGCCGGCCCTCCCCCTCCTCCACTCCATTATATATGGGGGAGGGGGGCATCCCATAGACACACAAGTTGATCATTGATCTCTCTTAGCCATGCGCGGTGCCCCCCTCCACCATAATCCACCTCGGTTATATTGTAGCGGTGCTTAGGTGAAGCCTTGCGTCGGTAGCTTCATCAACACCGTCACCACGCCATCGTGCTGACGAAGCTCTTCCCCGAAGCTCTACTGGATCGTGAGTTCGCGGGACGTCATCGAGCTGAACGTGTGCTGAACGCAGAGGTGCCGTACGTTCGGTACTGAGGATCGGTCGATTGTGAAGACGTACGACTACATCAACCACGTTGTCATAATGCTTCCGCCACGGTCTCACGAGGGCGTGAGGCGACACTCTCCCCTCTCGTTGCTATGCATCACCATGTTCTTGCATGTGCGTAGGAATTTTTTTGAAATTACTACGTTCCCCAACAGTAGCATCCGAGCCAGGTTTATGCGTAGATGTTATTTGCACGAGAAGAACACAAGTGAGTTGTGGGCACTACAAGTCATACTGCTTACCAGCATGTCATACTTTGGTTCGGCGGTATTGTTGGATGAAGCGGCCCTGACCGACATTACGCGTACGCTTACGTGAGACTGGTTCTACCGACGTGCTTCGCACACAGGTGGCTGGCGGGCGTCAGTTTCTCCAACTTCAGTTGAACCGACTGTGACTACGCCCGGTCCTTTTTGAAGGTTAAAACAACACTAACTTGACGAACTATCGTTGTGGTTTTGATGCGTAGGTAAGAATGGTTCTTGCTCAGCCCGTAGCAGCCACATAAAACTTGCAACAACAAAGTAGAGGATGTCTAACTTGTTTTTGCAGGGCATGTTGTGATGTGATATGGTCAAGACATGATGCTATATTTTTTTGTATGAGATGATCATGTTTTGTAACTAAGTTATCGGTAACTGGCAGGAGCCATATGGTTGTCGCTTTATTGTGTGAAATGCAATCGCCATGTAATTGCTTTACTTTATCACTAAGTAGTAGCGATAGTCGTAGAAGCAATAGTTGGCGAGACGACAACAATGCTATGATGGACATCAAGGTGTCGCGCCGGTGACAATGGTGATCATGACGGTGCTTTGGAGATGGAGATCAAAGGCACAAGATGATGATGGCCATATGATATCACTTATATTGATTGCATGTGATGTTTAGCCTTTATGCATCTTATTCTGCTTTGATTGACGGTAGCATTATAAGATGATCTCTCACTAAAAATTTCAAGGTACAAGTGTTCTCCCTGAGTATGCACCGTTGCCAAAGTTCGTCGTGCCGAGACACCACGTGATGATCGGTTGTGATAAACTCAATGTTTTTGTACAACGGGTGCAAGCCAGTTTTGCACATGCAGAATACTCAGGTTAAACTTGACGAGCCTAGCATATGCAGATATGTCCGCGGAACACTGAGACCGAAAGTTCGAACGTGAATCATATAGTAGATATGATCAACATAGTGATGTTCACCATTGAAAACTACTCCATTTCACGTGATGATCAGTTATGGTTTAGTTGATTTGGATCACGTGATCACTTAGATGATAAGAGAGATGTCTATCTAAGTGGGAGTTCTTAAGTAATATGATTAATTGAACTTTAATTTATCATGAGCTTAGTCCTGATAGTATTAGCATAGTATTAGCATATCTATGTTGTAGATCAATAGCTCACGATGTTGCTCCCCGTTTATTTTCATATGTTCCTAGAGAAAAACTATGTTGAAAGATGTTAGTAGCAATGGTGTGGACTAGGTCCGTGATCTGAGGATTATCCTCATTGCTGCATAGAAGAATTATGTCCTTGATGCACTGCTAGGTGACAGAACTATTGTAGGAGCATATGCAGACGTTATGAACGTTTGGCAAAGCTCGGTATGATGACTACTTAATAGTTTAGTGCACCATGCTTTACGGCTAAGAATCGGGGCTTCAAAGACGTTTTGAATGCCACGGAGCATATGAGATGTTCCAAGAGTTCAAGTTAGTATTTCAGACTCATGCCCATGTCGAAAGGTATGAGACCTTTGACAAGTACTTTGCCTACAAGATGGAGGAGAATAGCTCAGCTAGTGAGCATGTGCTCAGAATGTCTGAGTACTACAATCACTTGAATCAAGTGGGAGTTAATCTTCCAGATAAGATAGTGATTGACAAAGTTCTCTATTCACTATCACCAAGTTACTAGAACTTCGTGATGAACTATAATATGCAAGGGATAACGGAAATGATTCCCAAGCTCTTCGTGATGCTGAAATCAACGAAGGTAGAAATCAAGAAAAGCATTAAGTGTTGATGGTTGACAAGACCACTGGTTTCAAGAAAAAGGCAAAAGGGAAGAAGGGGAAATTCAAAAGGAATGACAAGCAAGTTGTTGCTCCCGTGAAGAAACCCAAAGCTAGACCCAAGCCTGAAACTGAGTGCTTCTATTGCAAAGGAAATGGTCACTGGAAGTGGAACAACCCTAGATACTTGGCGGATAAGAATGATGGCAAAGTAAACAAATGTATATTGGATATACATGTTATTGATGTGTACTTTACTAGTGTGTATAGCAAACTCCTCAGCATTTGATACTGGTTCAGTTGCTAAGAGTAGTAACTCGAAACGGGAGTTGCAGAATGAATAGAAACTAGTTAAGGGCGAGGTGACGATGTATGTTGTAAGTAGTCCCAAGATTGATATGATCATCATTGCACACTCGCTATACTTTCGGGATTAGTGTTGAACCTAAATAAGTGTTATTTGGTGTTTGCGTTGAGCATTAATATGATTTGGTCATGTTTATTGAAATACAGTTATTCATTTAAGTTAGAGAATAATTGTTGTTCTGTTTACATGAATAAAACCTTCTATGGTCATACACCCAATAAAAATGGTTTGTTGGATCTCGATCATAGTGATACACATATTCATAATATTGAAGCCAAAAGATGCAAAGTTAATAAAGATAGTGCAATGTATTTGTGGCACTGCCGTTTAGGTCATATTGGTGTAAAGCGCATGAAGAAACTCCATGCTGATGGGATTTTGGAATCACTTGATGCTTGCGAACCATGCCTTATGGGCAAGATGACTAAGACTCCATTTCCCGGAACAATGGAGCGAGCAACTGACTTACTGTAAATAATACATACAGATGTATGCAATCCGATGAGTGTTGAGGCTCGCGGCGGGTATCGTTATTTTTTGACCTTCACAGATGATTTAAGAAGATATGGGTATATCTACTTGATGAAACATAAGTCTAAAACAATTGAAAAGTTCATATAATTTCAAAGTGAAGTGGAAAATCATCGTAACAAGAAAATAAAGTTTCTACGATCTGATCGTGGAGGAGAATATTTGAGTTACGAGTTTGGTCTTCATTTAAAACAATGCGGAATAGTTTCACAACTCACGCCACCTAGAACACCACACCGTAATGGTTTGTCCGAACATCGTAACCGTACTTTATTAGATATGGTGCAATCTATGATGTCTCTTATCGATTTACCACTATCGTTTTGGGGTTATGCATTAGATACAGTTGCATTAATGTTAAATAGGGAACCATCTAAATCCATTGAGACGACACCATGTGAGCTGTGGTTTGACAAGAAACAAAAGTTGTCGTTTCTGAAAGTTTGGGGTTGCGATGCTTATGTGAAAAAGTTTCATCCTGATAAGCTCAAACCCAAATCTGAGAAATGTGTCTTCATAGGGTACCCAAAGGAGACAGTTGGGTACACCTTCTATCACTGATCCGAAGGCAAGACATTCGTTGCTAAGAATGGATCCTTTCTAGAGAAGGAGTTTCTCTCGAAAGAAGTGAGTGGGAGGAAAGTAGAACTTGATGAGGTAACTGTACATGCTCCCTTATTGGAAAGTAGTTCATCACAGAAATTTGTTCTTGTGACTCCTACACCAATTCGTGAGGAAGCTAATGATGATGATCATTTAACTTCAGATCAAGTTACTACTGAACCTCATAGGTCAACCAGAGTAAGATCCGCACCAGAGTGGTACGGTAATCCTGTTTTGGAGGTCATGTTACTAGACCATGACGAACCTACGAACTATGAGGAAGCGATGATGAACCCAGATTCCGGAAAATGGCTTGAGGCCATGAAATCTGAGATGGGATCTGATGAAATCATGTACCTGGGGTAGGGTCATAGACCTGCCCAAAGGTACCCTCCACAAGGACACTCGCAAGAGAAGCAGCCTTCCAGTCGACCTGGTAGGCTTCCACTCGACAGATTCAAAGACACTCGACCATGAAGACCCACTCGACCACCGGGAGTCCAAGAGCCACTCGGTGCCCAAACGGTATGTAGTTAAATAGTCTTTATGATCTTTATGGCACTTTATTTAACCGTTACCAGTAACGCCTAGCTTTAACGCACCTTAAACCCTCTACTACGTAATGGCTGGGGTCTGGCGCACTCTATATAAGCCACCCCTCCACAGTAGAAGGGTTCGCACTTCGTAACTCATACGCATATAATCCAGTCGACCGCCTCCGGGCTCCAAGACGTAGGGCTATTACTTCCTCCGAGAAGGGCCTGAACTCGTAAATCCCTTGCGTATAGAACTACTCCATAGCTAGGATCGTGCCTCTCCATACCTACCCCCCATTCTACTGTTAGACTTAGAACCACGACAGTTGGCGCCCACCATGGGGCAGGTGTTCTAGCGATTTGTAGGAGTAGTTGGGATTCTTTCGATCTCCTACACCATGGTTTCAGGTGGAGTTCTGGTCGACGGCCACGAGATCCGTCTCAGTGCGCTCACGTTCGTCGTCGACGACTCCGCTTGGCTTCAGGAGGCTCCACTCGACGTGGACGCGCTCCCCGTCCGTGGGGCGACGCACTTTCGCTGGTGTCATGGCGTCCTCCTGCGACAACCGTCGATCCAGTATGGGTCGGCTCCTGCGCCGTCTTCACTCCCAGTCTCCCACCGGCGCAAGCGTTCTGGTCGGTCGAGGCTTCAACGGTGGGTGAGGCATGCAGTGGCCCGCCAGTCGGCCACCCCCAAGTCGCGGCGATCGAGCCCGACGAATCTCTCTACGGCCTGTTCGACCTGTCGACTGGCTCCGCAGAGACTGCGTCCAAATGCGATAGCAGTGACCCGACGGTGGAGGTTCTAATGGTCGATGGACCATGCAGTCCCCCCGGATTCACCCGCACCAACGGAGGTGACGGTGGAGGCGATCCGGAGCAAGCCCACGAAGAGTACCTGCCCGAGCCCCTCACTTCGCTCCAGAGGGAGGAGCTTCACCGTCGGAACATGGATGCACTTCACACTCCTACCGTTGGAGAAACCCCCGAGGCTCGTGCCTTGGAGGATGCGCTATTAACCTGGCCGAGCGCACTCGACCGAGAATCTTCAGCGAGTACTCGACGAGCGACGCGACCAAGGGTTCCGTAATCCAGTCGACGTCAACTCTTTCAACCTCCCACGCAGGTATATCGAACTCCAGTTCAGAATTTAGCAGCCGCCACCAGATAGCGTAGTCAATTCAGCCTTCCCAATCGGAGGCGGGTAGAAGTTTGCAGCAAATCGTGGATCTGCTCCGGCGGCGGAGATCAAAACTCAGTTGTATCCCGGGCCATGAACAGGGTTCACACCGATCCGTCGGCTGTGAATTCAGTCGATCGGCCCATAGTCCGAGATCGCCCCGAGGCGTGAGGAACGTGGGGGCGGCATGATGATCAATACAAGGGTCATGGCAAAGTATGAGCACCGATTCGATCGTAGCGATCGACGCCGAGTGCCCACTCCTCCCCAAGGGGTGGATCATACGCCTCGGCAGCAGATTTACGACGCCAAAGATAGTGCTAGGCGAAGAGTTCCAGTCAACCCCAGGGAACCAGGCTTTGATGCGAGATCTATTATCGTTCAAGGTTTGGTCGACAGGAACAGAGCTCACCGAGACGGCCATGATAGAGATTTTCCTTCCAGCAACAGAGTTCATGTCTCGGGACCAGAGTGTTTCAGCAGAGCCATCAGAGCCGCGGTGATTCCTCCCAACTTCAGGTTGGCGACTGGAGTCAGTAAGTTCACTGGTGAATCCAAGCCTGACACTTGGCTTGAAGATTACCGAGTAGCTGTTCAGATCGGCGGTGGCAACGATGAAGTAGCCATGAAGCATTTGCCTCTTATGTTGGAGGGTTCAGCCAGGGCGTGGCTGAGTCAGTTAGCACCCAGCAGTATTTACACTTGGGAAGATCTTGCCCGAGTGTTTGTCAGGACATTCGAAGGAACTTGCAAACGACCAGCAGGATTGACAGAGTTGCAGTCATGTGTCCAAAAGTCGAGTGAAACTTTGAGAGATTATATCCAGAGGTGGATCACTTTGCACCACACAGTTGAGAATGTATCTGACCACCAGGCAGTCTGTCCCTTCAAAGAAGGCGTCAAAAACAGAGAGTTGAGTTTGAAATTTGGTCGAACCGGAGATATGACCCTGAGTCGGATGATGGAGATTTCCACCAAGTATGCAAATGGTGAAGAAGAGGATCGGCTCCGGAGTGGTAAATATAAATCGGCCGCCAATGAGGCCGGCGGAGGAAATTCCAGTCAGAAGCAGAAGCGCAAAGCTGAGCCAGCCGCTCCCGGAGAGGCCTTGGCCGTGACCCCAGGAAAGTTCAAGGGGAAACCCAAGGGTCCTTGGAACCCCAAGAAGGTGAAAGACCAGGATGGAAACGACGTGTTGGATTTGCCATGTCATATTCATACAAAGAAAGATGAAGAGGGTAAACTCATTTACCCGAAACATACCACTCGACAGTGTCGGCTCTTGATTCAGCAGTTCCAAGGGAAACAGCTCAAGGATAAGGATAAGGAAACAGACAAAGTTGAGGACAGAGATGACAGCGATGGCGGATATCCCAGTGTCAATTCCACCGATGATTTTTGCCGACGCCGAAAGCAAAAGTCGATTGAAGGTTATCAATCGCGAAGTGAACTTGGTTGCTCCGGCGACTCCCAATTATCTGAAATGGTCCTAGACCGCCATCACATTCGACCAGTCTGATCACCCAACGCACATTGCCACCCCTGGGAGGCAAGCATTGGTGGTCGACCCAGTTGTTGAGGGCACTCGGTGACCAAAGTCTGATGGATGGTGGTAGTGGCTTGAACATATTGTACGCGGAGACGTTGAAAGGGATGGGCATTCCGATGTCGGACTCGATTACCAGTAACATGAGCTTCCACGGAGTCATTCCTGGAAAGAAGGCTGAATCACTCGGCCAAATTGCTCTCGATGTAGTTTTTGGTGATTCGAAGCATTTCCCAAAAGAAAAGTTGACCTTTGAGGTCGTGGATTTCCAGAGCGCTTATCACGCTATCCTGGGAAGGCCAGCTTATGCACGTTTCATGGCCCGACCATGTTACATGTATCTTAAATTGAAGATGCCTGGTACCAAGGGCGTGATCACTGTCACGGGCAATCGGAAGAAAGCATAAGAGTGCTTCTAGAAAGGCTCTAAGATCGCCGATGCTCAGTTGGCAGTCGTAGTGCTACAAGAGTACCAGAAAACTGCAGATCCGAGTGATTTGTTGCGAGCTAAGAAGCCTGCTACGGAGTCAGCATTTCACCGACCGGTGAGACGAAACAGGTTCACATTCACCCGACCGATCCCAATGCTGCTCCGACCAACATCTCAACAACACTCGACTCAAAATAGGAAGAAGCGCTCATGTAGTTCCTCCGGAGAATCGGGACATCTTTGCATGGAAGCCTTTGAGATGTCGGGTGTTCCTGTGGGCTGGCTGAGCATCGCCTACGAGTCGACCCAAAATTCAAACTGGTTAAAGAGTATCTTCGGCGGTCCGCCGTCCAGAAGAGAAAGGCCATTGGCGAGGAGGTGGCTCGGCTCTTAGCAGCAGAGTTCGTCCGAGAGATCTACCACTCCGAGTGGCTCACAATTGTCGTCATGGTCCCCAAGAAGGACAAGTCGTTGCGAATGTGCATCGATTTCAAACATATCAATCGGGCCTGCCCAAAAGATCATTTGCCTCTTCCTCGCATCGACCAAATAGTCGACTCAACTGCGGGATGTGAGAGGTTGTCTTTTTTAGACGACTATTCCGGGTACCATCAGATCCGTCTGTATGGACCCGATGAGATTAAAACATCGTTCATCACTCCATTCGGTGCTTCGTTATGTCACCATGCCATTCGGTCTCAAGAATGCCGGAGCCACATTCATGAGGATGATTCGAAGTGTTTGCTCACTCAAATCAGTTGGAATGTGGAAGCGTACATGGATGATATAGTGGTCAAGTCACAAAAGGGTTCCGACCTGTTGACTGACCTTGCTGAAACATTTGCCAATCTCAGGAGGTATGATATCAAGCTTAACCCATCAAAGTGTACATTTGGAGTTCCTGGTGGAAAGTTGCTCGATTTTCTCGTTTCTGAGCGAGGAATCGATGCTAACCCAGAAAAGGTTGGCACCATACTCCGAATGAAGCGCCCGGTGCGTGTGCACGATGTCCATAAACTTACTGGATGCTTGGCCGCTTTAAGTCGGTTCATCTCTCGCCTCGGTGAAAAAGCATTGCCTCTTTACCGACTGATGAAGAAGTCAGACAAGTTCGAGTGGACTCTAGAAGCTAATGCAGCGTTTGCAGAGCTCAAAGCTCTTCTCTCCACCCAGCCGGTGCTTGCTGCTCCAATCAGCAAAGAGCCTTTGCTGCTTTACATTGCAGCCACTGGACAAGTTGTCAGTACCGTACTTACGGTCGAGCGGGAAGAAGATGGAAAAGCCTTCAAAGTTCAACGCCCAGTTTATTATCTTTCAAGTAATCGACCCCATCAAAGCAAAGATACCCTCACTATCAGAAGCTTGTTTATGGGATCTATATGACCACGAAGAAGGTTGCTCATTATTTCTCTGATCATTCCATTACAGTCGTCAGTGACGCCCCTTTGTCGGAAATTCTTCACAACAAAGATGCAACTGGTCGAGTGGCAAAATGGGCGATTGAACTCCTTCCCCTTGATATCAAATTCGAGGCAAAGAAAGCCATCAAGTCCCAAGCAATAGCAGATTTCCTCGCCGAGTGGACTGAACAGCAGCTTCCGACTCAAGTTCACTCAAAACACTAGACTATGTTTTTCGACGGTTCCAAGATGCTGAACGGTTCTGGTGCAGGGGTTGTATTGGTTTCCCCCTGAGGAGATAGGCTCAAGTATGTTCTCCAGATTCACTTTGATTCTTCCAACAACGAAGCAGAATATGAAGCACTCCTGTATGGGTTGCGCATGGCCATTTCACTCGGCGTCCGTCAGCCTTACGGTCCACGGCGACTCGGATCTGGTTGTTAATCAAGTGATGAAGGAGTGGGATGTCGAAGCCCAGCTATGACAGGTTATTGTAATGCGGTGAGAAAGCTGGAGAAGAAATTCGAGGGTTAGAGCTTCATCATATACCCCAATCGAAAAATCAAGATGCGGATGATTTGGCGAAGATAGGATCCAAAAGGGAAGCCATTCCCAGTAATGTATTTTTGGAGCACATTCATGCACCTTCAGTGCAGGAGGATCCTTTCATGGAAGAAGCCCCGTAGCAAAAGAATGCCAATGATCCGACTAAAGTTGAGGTCCCAGCCGTGGTCGACCTAATTATGGAAGTGGTGGTCATCACTCCCGACTGGACAGTGCCGTACATCGCATATATCCTAAGGAAAGAGCTCCCGGAGAATGAATAAGAGGCTCGACAGATCGTCCGACGATCCAAGGCCTTTACAGTGATCAAGGGAGAGTTGTTCAGAGAAAGTGTGACTGGAGTCAGCCAGAAGTGTATCACGCCAGAAGAAGGTCAGATAATTCTTGAGGATATCCAATCGGGGACCTGTGGCCATCATGCGTCCTCTCGGACCATTGTGGCTAAAGCATACCGAAGCGGATTTTACTGGCCGAAAGCAAATGAAATGGCAAAAGAAATAGTTGACAAGTGTGAAGGATGTCGGTTCTATTCCAACATGTCGCACAAGCCCGCCTCAGCCTTGAAGACCATTCCACTCGTCTGGCCCTTCGCTGTTTGGGGATTGGACATGATTGGACCGTTTAGAACTGGCAGAAGCGGCTTCACTCATTTGCTAGTAGCAGTCGACAAGTTCACCAAGTGGATCGAAGTCAAGCCCATCAAGAACCTCGATGCATGCATTGCTATCAGTTTCATCAGAGAGTTGATATTCAGATATGGAGTTCCGCATAGCATCATCACCGAAAATGGGTCAAACTTCGATAATGACAAGTTCGAAGCCTTCTGCGCCTCTCAAGGCACGCAGGTCGACTATGCTTGATGGCTCATCCTCGCCGAATGGACAAGGTAACGAGCAAACGGCCTCATTCTCAAAGGGCTGAAACCACGGCCGATGCGTGATCTCAAGCACGCAGCAGAGCTTGGGTCGATGAACTTCCATCAGTTCTCGGGATTGAGGACCACTCCTAATCGGTCGACCGGGAGAACTCCATTCTTCCCGGTCTATGGAGCTGAAGCAGCTCGCCGAGTGACTGCTTCACAATGCGCCTCGAGTCAAGCTATACTCAAGAAGAAGCAGAGCAGGCCCGGCAAGATGCAATCGACCTCTTGGAAGAGGAGAGAGAAATGGCCCCGATCCGCTCGACTATCTATCGAAGACTTGCGTCGATTCCATGCCGTAAATGTGAAGAGTCGAGCCTTCCAAGAGGGAGATTTGGTCCTCCGAGTGGATCAACAGAAACCACACAAGCTAGCCCCCACTTGGGAAGGTCCTTCATCGTCACAAGAGTCCTCCACAACGGAGCATATCATCTCTACAACGTTGATCGCCAGATCGACGAGCCTCGAGCTTGGAACGCGGAGCTGCTCCGCCCCTTTTACACTTAAAACTCACTCGGTTGAGATGTAATAAAAGTACTTTTGTAGTTTGTTTATCTAAGACAAGAATGTTATAATTTTCCAAGTGATTGTTATTGCATTTTGTTGAAGTTTCCCCCAGTGGGTGGCTTAGTTGCGAATCCGATTCGCCTAAGTTTGTAAAAAAAAATCCTTTCCGAGTGTGAGCCAGTCTCTCACTCGGGGGCTTAGCTGCGAATCCGCTTCACCTAAGTATTCAAAATCCTACCGAGTGGCGAGCCAGCCTCCCACTCGGAGGCTTAGCTGCAGTCCAAGTACTCGCCTATATTCAAAATCCCACCGAGTGGCGAGCCGCCTCCCACCTCGGAGGCTTAGCTGCAGTCCAAGTACTCTCCTAAGTATTCAAAATCCCACCGAGTGGCGAGCCGCCTCCCACTCGGAGGCTTAGCTGCAGTCCAAGTACTCGCCTAAGTATTCAAAATCCTACCGAGTGGCGAGTCAGCCTCCCACTGGAGGCTTAGCTGCAGTCCAAGCACTCGCCTAAGTATTCAAATCCCACCGAGTGGTGAGCCAGCCTCCCACTCGGGAGGCTTACAACAGCCCAAGGATTAGCCTTAACATCCAAAAATAATAAAAATCCTACCAAGTGGAGAACAAACCTCCCACTGGGGCTTAGCTGCAGCCAGTGCTGCGCCTAAGTAATAGAAATCCCACCGAAAGTGGTGAGCAAACCTCCCACTGGGGCTTAGCTGCAGCCAGGTGCTCGCCTAAGTAATAGAAATCCCACCGAGTGGTGAGCAAACCTCCCACTGGGGGCTTAGCTCCAGCCCAGCGCCGCCTAAGTAATAGAAATCCTACCGAGTGGAGAGCAAACCTCCCACTGAGGCTTAGCTGCAGCCCAATGCTCGCCTAAGTAATAAAAATCCTACCGAGTGGAGAGCAAACCTCCCACTCGGAGGCTTAGCTGCAGCCTAGTGCTCGCCTAAGTAATAAAAATCCTACCGAGTGGAGAGCAAACCTCCCACTCGGAGGCTTAGCTGCAGTCCAGTGCTCGCCTAAGTAAGGAATTCATCCCAATCCGCAAGGACGACGAGGTGCAGGGCGATCACACCTTCTCCTTCGAGCTTCGCCACAAGTACAATGTGCGGTCCATCCCAATCCGCAAGGACGACGAGGTGCAGTCGATCGCTACCTCCTCCTTCGGAGCTTCACCACAAGTACAACGTGCGGTTCATCCCAATCCGCAAGGGCGACAAGGTCGGGCCGCGATCGTGTTCCATCTCTACCGCAAGATAGATGAAGCACAAGTCGACTGGAATTTCAATGTAATATCCGCCGAATGAGGAATAAAGTTCTCTCAAGGCAAACAAAGCATGTTAAAGGATAAATCATGTTCGGATAAACGCCCCACGGATCCAAAGGTGCTCAGCGTTAAGCCCGTTAAAGTTTATCGGTTACAAAAACCACTCGGCATTCCGAGGCAAATTTAAAGTGGGACTTAGAAGTTTTTACCTCTCCGCGAGGACTGGAAGGTGCAACAAACTGGTCGAGGTCGATTCCGTCGGCAATACGGGTAGCAGCAGCGATGGAAGTCTCCATGAAAGATCTGAAGTCGTGCTTCCTGGTATTAGCAACCTTGAGAGACACCAGCTTGTCCTCTTGCGCTTCTTTGTAGTGGACACGAACCGTAGATAGAGCAACATCAAGACCACACCGCGTAAGACTTTTTCCATTCTTGCACTCGACTTGGAATCTCATTCACCGAGTCATCGTGGATTCAAGGTCATTCTCAAGAGTCTGCTTCGCTAGAGAGTCGAGTCGATCCGCGACATCGCAACTTTCGGTCGAGCAAGATAATCCACCACGCTTAGCAACGCGAGACTCCATCGGAGCACATTCATAGCAGCTTCATTCCTTCACAAAGAGAGTTGATGGGGTCCAAGCTGGTTTCCACTGACCGGTTTCTTCTTCAAAGTTTTGGCAGAATTCTGAAAACACAGCTCAGACTCAAAATAACGATCATGTGATGAGCCGGTGAGAGCAAGACAGTCGAGTAAAAGAGATTACCTTCAAGCATGAGAAACAGCTTCTTGGCAAGCCCTCCAAGATAAATCTCTAGGTCGTTTCGCTTCCCCGCCAGTTGGCCAGCCTTGTCAGACAAAACAATCTTGTCGTTCTTCAGTCGACTAACTTCCTTGTTAGCCGCGTCAAGAGCGGCTTTCAACTTGGCATTTTCATCTTCAAGTTTGTCGACTGAGGCAAGCTTCTCTTCAGCGAGCTTTGTTTTCTCCAAAGCCGCCTTATACCGTGCCTCTCTGCAAGGTCAAGGTCCTTCTTCTTCAAAGTCTCTTCCAGTTTATCTGCAAAGCAACAATGAGAACTGAGTTGAGAATGAACAGAAAAACAAAGACAGTCGTCAAAAATTATCACCAGCCATACCTTTTGCTTCATCCTTTGCCTTCTGCAAATTCTCCTGAGCAAGCTTCAAATCGAGGTTGAGCTGGATCTCGCTTGATCTCTAATCTCAAGATAGCGAGCCACAAGCTCGCAAGATTTCTACAAAGAGTCAACCAACGAAAGACATCAAAGACAGATCACTTTCGGTGATTAAGGAAAAATAGTAGCATTTCTAAGACTACAAATCGAATCAAAACATTCGACAAGTAGTCTCGGGATTACACTCAGCCGGTGCACTCAGCGCGTTCCCCACTGGTTTACCAATTTGGTTCACCAACGACCAAAAGAGGCAAAAAGGTTATGATTCTAAAACCATGGCTAATTGTCAGCGGTCAGCCGCAGTAAAAAAAACAGTTCTTTAGACTATAGTCGACTGCACGCAGTCGACCATAGTCTCGGGGACTACACCCAGTGGGTGCACTTAGCGTGCCCCCACCGGTTTACGGTTCCATTCGACTTGGTCCATCCAGGTCGAGTGAAGAAGTTCACAGCATAAAGACTATAGCCGATCGCACGCAATGACCATAGTCTCGGGACTACACCAGTGGGTGCACTCAGCGTGCCCCCACAAAAGTTCAATCGACACACCCACCCGGTTGGTGTATGACATGGAAATATCCAAAAGGAAGCAGTTTGGGTAGCATATCCTAACAAAGCAAGCAACGATTGACTTACTTGGACATTGCTCGAGAGCTGAACTAGCATCATAGGTCACCGACTAGCCTCTCGGACCGCTTTCACTTGCTCCATCATGATCCTGCTCGGCGTATGGCCTCCTTAGCAGCACTCACTTGGTCTTCCGGGACGTGGTGTATAGCAAAGAGAGATGGTGGATCAGCGATCGACGAAGTGGGTTGGGCACTTGTCGGTACAGCGAAGACATAGAAGTCCGAGTGGGGTTGCCTCCCTCGAAATCAGCTGCCTCGTGAATCGCCGATCCGGAGCAGCCTTGCCAGCAGGCACTTTCTTGTTCTTCCTCTTCCTTAATGGCGCTTCCTCGTCATCATCGGGGAGATCAATGACTTGAGGCGAAACTACAAGAAAGATTCAGAAGTAAACATGGAAGTCCAATCGACTAAAAGCTCCAGTCGACTAAAAGCAAAACCTCAGAGATCTTACCAAGGTTGGAGGTGGCAGCATCCTCCATTTCCTGATCTTCGTGTTTGGCTGAATTCTCGGAGGTAGCGGCGCTGTAGATTTCAAGAATCGGCTGATCAGTCATCAAGTCGACCAAAAGTTCACTCATGTTGAATAAGGAAATACAAGATTCTGTTGGTTACCTAGAGATGGTGGGGATGACCATTCGCATCTTGGGCAGGGCCTTCGCCGGCTTTGACGACGTCGCCCGAGGTTGCTTCGGCGGTTTCTCAGTCGGCGCAGGGGAAGTTGTCCTAGGTCGCTTCGTCGACTGCCCAGTGGGCACAACAGCTTTACCGCGCCCGGCCGCCGGGTCATGCGTCAACTTGGACCTTCCCTCCGAGCGAGGAGGATCGACGTCTTACTCCTCTTCCTCCTCCTCCTCCTCGTCATCAGAGCTATCATCCTCCTCATCCTCCTCGCCGTTGGACTCCCATTCCTCCGGACTTTCACCTCCACTTCCTTCTTCTTCTTCGACTGTTTCCTGCGCCCCGTTGGGCATCGAGTACATCTCAGTGGTGACCTAGAAGACAACAAAACAAGGCGAAAGTCAGTCGATGAATTAGCATCAAAACAGAATGAATGCAGCAGAATCACAGTCGGAGATAAATGGTTATACCTTGTCTGGTTGGTAACTCTGGTCGAGTGGTGGAATCCTCCTAGCTCCGCGAGGGTTGTCTTTGTTTCCTGTGATGGCAGTCATCCACTTCTCCAAATAAGTGGCGCCATCGACCTCCTCCGGATGGACCCGAGTGATATCATCCGCATGCAGAGTACATCCACATCGGATGACCTCGGTATTGGAGTGGCTGAATACGCCATCGGAGGAAAACCTCCACGACAACCATTCCAGTCACCCCGTTGCGAATAAGCTGGACTACACGCACCATCAGCAACTATACTTGGGCCTTCTCATTTGGTAACACCTTCGTGGAAGATTGCTTGTTCACTCGACTCATGGAGAAAGGAGGGAGCCTCGACCGCCTGACGTCGGCTGGTCTTGGCAGTATAACCAGGTCGACTGCCACCCTCTAACTGAGTCAGGGAGAGTCATAGTTGGAAAGGCGCTCTTCCCCCTCATCTGGACCCCGAGTCCCCCACACATCTGGATTACTTGGGTCCTCTCGTCATTCGGGTTCGTTTTCTTCACCGTCTGAGAGCGACAGGTGAATATGTGCTTGAAGAGACCCCAGTGCGGTCGACAACCCAAGAAGTTCTCGCATAGCGAAATGAAAGCAGCAAGATAGACAATGGAGTTTGGAGTGAAATGATGGAGTTGTGCTCCAAAAAAGCTCAAAAACCCCCGGAAAAAAGGATTTGGCGGCAGAGAAAACCCCCGATCTACCTGGGTGGCCAGGAGGACACACTCACCCTCTTCAGGCTGCGGTTGCCACTCCGTACCCGGAAGCCTCGCCGACCCATGGGGGATCAGTCCTTGATTGGCCAGATCAGTGAGATCCTTTTCGGTGATGGTCGAGCGGATCCAATCTCCTTGGACCCAGCCTTGCGGCAGCTTGGACCGCGAAGAGGATCCTACCCGACTGGGCGCTCTCCCTTGGCCTTCGCCGCGCCTTCTTCACCCGTTCCAGTGGCTGCGGTCTTCTCCTTCACCATGGTCGCCGGCGGCAAGTACCGAAAGGCGGCGCTGGACAAAGCGAAGAGCGCAGCGAGAAGGTTTGGAGGCGGAGGGAGGAGAAGATTGGGGTCGCACTGTTCAAAATGCCCTGTCCAACGCTTTATATGGAGCCGCTTCCGAGTGTCTGACCGGTAGGCCCAGGCAATCCCGTCACAATCCGGCAACAGACGCACACACGATACGTGGCGAAAAAGGCGGCACGGAGATCGAGGCGTCATCGTCTTATCCCATCCGAGTGCCGCAGTTTTCTCCGCTTCGCGCGCTTCCCAAAATTCGGATCCCGCAAAATCCGCTAACCGCAGAGCAACTCGTCAGATAGCAGATTTCCTCCGATCCATCGCTCGGAAATCCTCAAGTTCACGGAGTTCACTCGACAAACGTGAAGAATGGATCAAGGCAACTGAAAGAGAAGTTGATGCCATCACTAAAAGGTCGTTGATCCAGAGTAAGACGCACTCACAACACGAAGAACAGGTCGGAAAGATTATCAACTCCTTCCTCACTCAAACCTCGATCCATTCGGGGGCTAATGATGAAGTCATGTACCTGGGGTAGGGTCATAGACCTGCCCAGAGGTACCCTCCACAAGGACACTCCCAAGAGAAGCAGCCTTCCAGTCGACGTGGTAGGTTTCCACTCGACAGATTCAAAGACACTCGCCGTCATCCACTTCTCCAGCGTGGCGTCATCGACCTCCTCTGGATGGACCCGAGTGGTATCATCCGTACCAGAGTACATCCACATCGGATGACCTCGGTATTGGAGTGTCTGAATACGCCGTCGGAGGAAAACCTCCAGGAGATCCATGCTAGTCACCCCGTCGCGAATAAGCTGGACTACACGCTCCATCAGCAACTTTACTTGGGCCTTCTCCTCTGCTAACACCTTCAGGGAAGATGGCTTGTTCACTCGACTCATGGAGAAAGGAGGGAGCCCAATGATCGCCCCGGCGTCGGCTGGTCTTGGCAAGAGAACCAGTCGACCGCCACCCTCTAACCGAGTCAGGAGAGTCATAGATGGAAAGGCGCTCTTCCCCTCATCTGGACCCCGAGTCCCCCACACATCTGGATTACTTGGGTCCTCTCGTCATTCGGGTTCGTTTTCTTCACCGTCTGAGAGCGACAGGTGAATATGTGCTTGAAGAGACCCCAATGCGGTCGACAACCCAAGAAGTTCTCGCATAGCGAAATGAAAGCAGCAAGATAGACAATGGAGTTTGGAGTGAAATGATGGAGTTGCGCTCCAAAAAAGTTCAAAAACCCCCGGAAAAAAGGATTTGGCGGCAGAGAAAACCCCCGATCTACGTGGGTGGCCAGGAGGACACACTCACCCTCTTCAGGCTGCGGTTGCCACTCCGTACCCGGAAGCCTCGCCGACCCATGGGGGATCAGTCCTTCATTGGCCAGATCGGTGAGATCCTTTTCGGTGATGGTCGAGCGGATCCAATCTCCTTGGGCCCAGCCTTGCGGCAGCTTGGACCGCGAAGAGGATCCGCCCCGACTGGGCGCTCTCCCCTTGGCCTTCGCCGCCGCCTTCTTCACCCGTTCCAGGGCTGCGGTCTTCTCCTTCACCATGGTCGCCGGTGAAGCAAGTACTGAAGGCGGCGCCGACAAAGCGAATGCGCAATGCGAGAAGGTTTGGAGGCGGAGGGAGGATAAGATTGGGGTCGACTGTTCAAAATGCCATGTCCAACGCTTTATATGGAGCCGCTTCCGAAAGTGGCTGACCGGTAGGCCTGTGCAATCCCGCCACAATCCGGGTAAGAACAGCGCACACGATACGTGGCGAAAAAGGCGGCACCAAGATCGAGGCGTCATCGTCTTATCCCATCCGAGTGCCGAAGTTTTCTCCGCTTCGCGCGCTTCCCAAAATTTGGATCCCGCGAAATCCGCTAACCGCAGAGCAACTCGTCAGATAGCAGATTTCCTCCGATCCGTCGCCGAAATCCTCAAGTTCACGGAGTTCACTCGACAAACGTGAAGAATGGATCAAGGCATCGAAAGAGAAGTTGATGCCATCACTAAAAGGTCGTTGATCCGAGTAAGACACACTCACAACACGAAGAACAGGTCGGAAAGATTATCAACTCCTTCCTCACTCAAACCTCGATCCATTCGGGGGCTAATGATGAAGTCATGTACCTGGGGTAGGGTCATAGACCTGCCCAAAGGTACCCTCCACAAGGACACTCCCAAGAGAAGCAGCTTTCCAGTCGACGTGGTAGGTTTCCACTCGACAAATTCAAAGACACTCGACCATGAAGACCCACTCGACCACCAGGAGTCCAAGAGCCACTCGGTGCCCAAACGGTCTGTAGTTAAATAGTCTTTATGATCTTAATGGCACTTTATGTAAGGCGTTACCGGTAACACCTAGCTTTAACGCACCTTAAACCCTCTACTACGTGGGCTGGCTGGGGTCTGGCGCACTCTATATAAGCCACCCTCCACAAGTAGAAGGGTTTGCACCTCAGAACTCATACGCATATAATCCAAATCGACCACCTCCGGGCTCCGAGACGAGGGGCTATTACTTCCTCCGAGAAGGGCCTGAACTCGTAAATCCCTTGCGTATACAACTACTCCATAGCTAGGATCTTGCCTCTCCATACCTACCCCCCATTCTACTGTTAGACTTAGAACCACGACAGGATCCATGTATGAGAACATAGTGTGGACTTTGGTTGACTAGCCCGATGATCGGCAAGCCATAGAAAATAAATGTATCTTCAAGAGGAAGATGGACGCTGATAGTAGTGTTACTATCTACAAAGCTAGATTTGTCGAAAAAGGTTTTTGACAAAGTTCAAGGTGTTGACTACGATGAGAGTTTCTCACTCGTAGCGATGCTTAAGTCTGTCCGAATCATGTTAGCAAATTGCCACATTTTATGAAATCTGGCAAATGGATGTCAAAACTACATTCCTTAATGGATTTCTTAAAGAAGAGTTGTATATGATGCCACCAGAAGGTTTTGCCGATCCTAAAGGTGCTAACAAAATGTGAAAGCTCCAGCGATCCATCTATGGACTGGTGCAGGCATCTCGGAGTTGGAATATACACTTTGATGAGTTGATCAATGCATATAGTTTTATACAGACTTGCGGTGAATCCTGTATTTACGAGAAAGTGAGTGGGAGCACTACAGCATTTCTGATAAGTATATGTGAATGACATATTGTTGATCGGAAATAATGTAGAATTTTCTAGAAAGCATAAAGGAGTATTTTAAAGGAGTTTTTCAAAGAAAGACATCGGTGAAGCTGCTTACATATTAAGCATCAAGATCTATAGAGATAGATCAAGATGCTTGATAAGTTTTTTCAGTGAGTACATACCTTGACAAGATTTTGAAGTAGTTCAAAATGGAACAAATAAAGAAAGAGTTCTTGCCTGTGTTACAAGGTGTGAAATTGAGTAAGACTCAAAGCCCGACCACGGCAGAAAATAGAAAGAGAATAAAGTCATTCCCTATGCCTCACCATAGGTTCTATAAAGTATGTCATGTCTGTATACCAGATCTATTGTATACCCTACAATCGAGTTTGGCAAGGGAGTACAATAGTGATCTAGGAGTAGATCACTGGACATCGGTCAAAATTATCCTTAGTGGAATAAGGATATGTTTCTCGATTATGGAGGTGACAAAAGGTTCGTCGTAAAGGGTTACGTCGATGCAAGTTTTTCACCAATCCGGATGACTCTAAGTCTCAATCTGGATACATATTGAAAGAGGGAGCAATTAGCTAGAGTAGCTCCGTGTAGAGTATTGAAGACATAGAATATTTGCAGAATACATACGGCTCTGAATGTGACAGACCCGTTGACTAAAACTTCTCTCACAAACAAAACATGATCACACCTTAGTAGTCTTTGGGTGTTAATCACATAGCGATGTGAACTAGATTATTGACTCTAGTAAACCCTTTGGGTGTTGGTCACATGACGATGTGAACTATGGGTGCTAATCACATAGTGATGTGAACTAGATTATCGACTCTAGTGCAAGTGGGAGACTGAAGGAAATATTCCCTAAAGGCAATAATAAAGTTGTTATTTATATTTCCTTATATCATGATAAATGTTTATTATTCATGCTAGAATTGTATTAAACCGAAAACTTAATACATGTGTGAATATATAGACAAACTAAGTGTCACTAGTATGCCTCTACTTGATTAGCTCGTTGAATCAAAGATGGTTAAGTTTCCTAGCCATAGACATGAGTTTTCATTTGATTAACAGGATCGCATCATTAGAGAATGATGTGATTGACTTGACCCATTCCGCTAGCTTAGCACTTGATCGTTTAGTATGTTGCTATTGCTTTCTTCATGACTTATAAATGTTCGTATGACTATGAGATTATGCAACTCCCGAATACCGGAGGAACACTTTGTGTGCTACCAAATGTCACAACGTGAATCGCTGTGTGATTATAAAGGTGCTCTACAGTGTCTCGGTGGTACTTGTTGAGTTGGCATAGATCGAGATTAGGATTTGTCACTCCGATTGTCAGAGAGGTATCTCTGGTCCCTCTCGGTAATGCCCATCACTATAAGCCTTGCAAACAATGCAACTAATGAGTTAGTTGCGGGATGATGCATTACAAAATGAGTAAAGATACTTGCCGGTAACAAGATTGAGCTAGGTATTGAGATACCGACGATTGAATCTTGGGCAAGTAACATACCGATGACAAAGGGAACAACGTATGTTGTTATGCGGTTTGACCGATAAAGATCTAATATGAGCATCCAAGTTCCGCTATTGGTTATTGACCGGAGACGTGTCTCGGTCATGTCTACATAGTCTCGATCCCGTAGGGTCTGCACGCTTAAAGTTTGGTGACGATCGGATATTATATGTCTATGTGTTTTGATGTACCAAAGGTAGTTTGGAGTCCCGGATGAGATCGGGGACATGACGAGGAGCCTTGAAATAGTCGAGACATAAAGATCGATATATTGGACGACTATATTCGGACATCGGAAAGGTTCCGAGTGATTCGGGTATTTATCGGAGTACCAGAGAGTTATGAGAATTCGCTGGGGAGTATATGGGCCTTATTGGGTTTTAGGAGAAAGAGAGAGATGTGACGCCCCCGATTTAATCGTACACTAATCATGCAAGCAAACGTGTACGATCAAGATCAGGGACTCACGGGAAGATATCACAACATAACTCTAAAACATAAATAAGTCATACAAGCATCATAATACAAGCCAGGGGCCTCGAGGGCTCGAATACAAGTGCTCGATCATACACGAGTCAGCAGAAGCAACAATATCTAAGTACATACATAAGTTAAACAAGTTTGCCTTTAGAAGGCTAGCACAAACTGAGATACAGATCGAAAGAGGCGCAGGCCTCCTACCTGGGATCCTCCTAACTACTCCTGGTCGTCGTCAGCGGGCTGCACGTAGTAGTAGGCACCTGCAGTGTAGTAGGAGTCGTCGTCGATGGTGGCGTCTGGCTTCTGGGCTCCAGCATCTGGTTGGGACAACCAGGTAGAAGGGAAAGGGGGGGGGGGTGGGGAGAAAAACAACCGTGAGTACTGATCCAAAGTACTCGTACTTAAAGAAGATTATCAGGAGTGTCTTTGAGTGTTTAATAACTCAGAGCCCATGAAAACTGTAACCAGTGAGAATGTAGTACTTGATGAAGAACTCATAAGAAGTTATGCAGTTCCAAGATAATCTCGAGATACCAGGGGGGTAATACTCGAAGACGGATCAAAGTAGAGGTTGGGCTGGGGTATTAATCCGCAGAAGACAAATTTTTAAACTTGCCCAAGAAATGGGAACAAAGAAGAACAATATGGTCGAAACCATAACTACAAGGGGTCCAATTTAATAACACCGAAAAAATTACTCGAATGAGTAAATATTTGGCAAGAAGCTTCCATGATAAGTTCCACATCAGGTCCATGGGCATGAACTCAGAGTTCAAGGTCGACTCCCACTTCTCCAATGCATACCCTTTCATTCACTTCTCGCTTTCGATGAAGTTATAGTGTTGAAATTATCTAGCAAAACAATAGTAGAGTATGACCCGTAGTAGTTTCCGGGTTCACCCAGATTAGAAAAGGCATAGGTTCAACCCATCAGGGTCTCTTAGGAACATATACCACAAACTTTAGGAATAAATAACATAAGCTCGAAGCCAGAGCATGGTTGGTCAATTAGAGGATAGGATTTACCAATGGAGAAAGAACTTACAAAGTGATTGGATATGAAGGACGCTATCGGATAAAATCCAACAAGGGACCCGGTGGTCCTCAAGAGATCTGATGTGAGCATCGGTACTCAACCAGAGGAAGATACAATGCAAGGAGATCAGACTATAGAAACAACCGACTAATTCAAAGCTCAAGTGCAAAAGAATTAATGATTTCCACATCAAGGGATCAGAAGCAAACACTCTGATTAAGGATGGATAACTTGAGTGAACTTAGGGTTACAAACAACGACAATTTGATTGGTCGAGATCCAGCTCATGTTAAAAATGAGGTCTGAGCCGGAAGGATGAATTCTAGGATATGATTGAGGATTGCGAGCATTCGCAACATATCGAATCAACAGACTCAAAATGATATTGACAAAGGATGCCAATAATATTACCAGACTTATGGGATTAACCATAATGCAAGCAAGCAAGAATTTTAAGAGCAATAGGCTGCTCAGGATTTTTGGAAGATCGAGTAGTATTTGAATGTATTTTTGTGAAACACATGAACAAATTGAGACGAACGAATACTCGGTAAGAGCAAGGAATTATCCGTAGGGGTATTCATGTGGCAAAGAACTGCAAGGCAGTAGGCACAAAGTATTCTTGAAACAATAAAGAGAATTTCGATGTATCTTGTAATAACAAGATCAACTGGGAAGCATTGTATGAATGACGAGTATATGTGGTTATCCATAGGGGTTATGATGGAGGGGAATTGCAAAAGCAATGCCATAAATTCTCAAGAGAACATCGGAGAGTAGCTTCGGATTGTTCTGGTGCAGAAGACGATCATCTGTAATAAGGGGCTCTCCGGGAGAAAGTATTATCGAGAACCTAGAGTCAGAGTTAGTAAAATTGTTTAACCCGAATAGAAGAGATGTCAGAGTCCCAGAGTAAGGATCGAGGAGTAAAAGATCCTAATACCACCCAATGGCGACGTGGGCCCATGAGGCACACAACCATGTTAGTAAAAGTTTTGTACTGTCTAGACTCGACTTCGGCCAAGGAGTTGGAAGGGGGATTCCTACATGCAGTCGGCTCTGATACCAACTTGTGACGCCCCCGATTTAATCGTACACTAATCATGCACGCAAATGTGTACAATCAAGATCAGGGACTCACAGGAAGATATCATAACATAACTCTAAAACATAAATAAGTCATACAAGCATCATAATACAAGCCAGGGGCCTCGAGGGCTCGAATACAAGTGCTCGATCATAGGCGAGTCAGTGGAAGCAACAATATCTGAGTACAGACATAAGTTAAACCAGTTTGCCTTAAGAAGGCTAGCACAAACCGAGATACAGATCGAAGAGGTGCAGCCTCCCCGCAGGATCCTCCTAACTACTCCCCGGTCGCCGCCGGGTTGCACGTAGTAGTAGGCACCTCCAGTGTAGTAGGAGTCGTCGTCGACGGTGGCGTCTGGCTTCTGGGCTCCAGCATCTGGTTGGGACAACCAGGTAGAAGGGAAAGGGGGGGAAGGGGGAGAAAAGCAACCGTGAGTACTCATCCAAAGTACTCGCAAGCAAGGAGCTACACTACATATGCATGGGTATATGTGTTAAGGGGCCATATCAAGGACCGAATCTGCAGAATGCCGTAATAAGAGGGATAGCTAATCCTGTCGAAGACTACGCTTCTGGCAGCCTCCGTCTTGCAACATGTAGAAGAGAGTAGACTGAAGTCCTCCAAGTAGCATCGCATAGCATAATCATACCCGGCGATCCCCTCCTCATTGCCCTGATAGAGAGCGATCACCGGGTTATATCTGGCACTTGGAAGGGTGTGTTTTATTAAGTATCCGATTCTAGTTGTCATAAGGTCAAGGTACAACTCCAAGTCGTCCTGTTACGGAAGATCACGACTATTCGAATAGATTAACTTCCCTGCAGGGGTGCACCACATTACCCGACACGCTCGATCCCGTTTGGCTGGACACACTTTCTCGGTCATGCCCGCCGCGGAGATCAACACGCCGCAGCCCCACCTAGGCACAACAGAGAGGTCAAGACGCCGGGTTCAAACCTAAGCGTTATTGTGGGTCCGGGTCCCATCGCCCTTAGCACACACCGCACGCTAAGTAACGCGGCCCGGCGTAACTAGCCCCTTAATACAAGATCAGGCTTACGTTCCAATCCGGCGCGCGTCGCTCAGTCGCTGACGTCACGAAGTGCTTTGGCTGATACCACGACGTCGGTTGCCCATATCTTGTCCCACGTGGCGGTTAGTGCGTATAAGGTCAACGACCCAACTCATATCAAATACCAAGATCTTGTTAAGCGCGTTAAGTATCCATGACGCCCGAACAGGGCCAGCCCACCTCTCTCCTAGGCGGTCTCAACCTGCCCTGCCGCTCCGCCACAAAGTAACAAATCGGGGCCGCCGGGAACCTGTGCCCACCTCTACCGGGATGGAGCCACCGTCCTTTCAGCCCCATCTCCGAACAAGATCACGAATCTTGTAATAGTGTAAAGTATATAGTATATGCCCGTGATCACCTCCCGAAGTGATCACAGCCCAGTAGTATAGCATGGCAGATGGACAAGATGTAGGGCCACTGATGGAACACTAGCATCCTATACTAAGCAGTAGGATAGAAGGTAAAGGTAACAACAGTAGTAGCAAGGACAGGCTATGCAGCAGTATAGGATTAACTGAAAGCAGTACCATGCTACACTACTCTAATGCAAGCAGTATAGAGAAGAAATAGGCGATATCTGGCGATCAAGGGGGGGGCTTGCCTGGTTGCTCTGGCAAGAGAGAGGGGTCGTCAACTCCGTAGTCGTACTGGGTAGCAGCGGCGTCGGTCTCGGTGTCTAGCGGAAGAAGAGGGGGAAGAAACAATGAATACAATGCAAACAGATGCATAACGGTGCATGACAAAGCAATGTGTGATGCTAGGCGTGCTCTAACGCGGTATGAGGTGATACCGGTGAAGGGGGAAACATCCGGAAAGTATCCCGGTGTTTCGTGGTTTCCGACAGATGAACCGGAGGGGAAAGTTGCGTGTTCGATATGCTAGGGGTGTGTGGCGGATTTAACGGGCTGCGATCTGGATTCGTCTAAATGCCGCTCGAGCAACTTTTATCTAGAAAGTATTTTCATCTGAGCTACGGTTTATTTTATATGATTTTCTAAAGTTTTAAATCATTTTAGAATTTATTTAATTAATTTAAACTAACATTATCCATAATAGTGTTTGCTGACGTCAGCATGACAGCAGTCAACAAAGGTTGACTGGGTCAAACTGACGTGTGGGCCCAGTGGGACCCACCTGTCATACTCTCATTGGTTGATTAGGGTTCAGGTTAAACAAAATACTGTTTAATTAAACTAACTGGTCAATTAGATTAACTAAGTAGGATTAATTAACTTAATTAATTTAGTTAATTAAATTTATTAATTTTATTATTATTATTATTTTTAGAATTCTTCTTTTTTCATTCTGAGGGGTGGGCCCCCCTAGTCAGTGGCACACAGGGCCTTAACAGGCACGGGAGCTAACGGGTGCATGGGCGCCCGTCTGGGCTGAGACGCTCGAGGTGGCCATCGGCGCTGGCGCCCGGCGCAGCGCTGGGCGAGGGGAGGCGGCCCGCCGACCGTGGTGGAGAGGCGCGATGGGGAACGGCAGCGCAAGGATGACACCGAGTTGCAGCACCGCTGGTGGAGCGACGAGGCGTTAGGTGGGCCGCAAGGCGAGGGGCGCCGTGGTTGGGTGGTCGAACGCGGGTGCGCGGGAGCCGTGGCGAGGCACGGGGCTGCGGGGGGGGGAGTGCGGGTCAGGGGAGGTCCGGGGCGCAGGTGACGCACGGGCGCAGCAGAGAGCACCGACGGCGTCAGGCGCGGGCGCGGTCTGGCGTGGTGTGCAGGGAGCGGGAGCAGCCCGGGCAGCGAGTGTGCGCATGCGGACGTGACGGCGGATCCGCCAGGGAAGAAGACGGGAAGATAAGGGGGCTCACATAGCGCTGTAGATGTGCATTCGCGTGCTCGGGGAGGTCTGAGGTAGACGGACGGTGATGATAAGGTCGGGGTCGTCCGGCGAGGCAACACCAGCGACGACGTCGGAACCGCAACTCGAGTGGCGCGGTGGTTTCGAGGGAGAGGGGCCGGGGCCGCGAGGAGGACGACGAGGATGGGGCTGCGAGGCCCGGCGACGGGAAGGGCGGCGGCGGCGGGGGAGCGATGGCGTTGGGGGCGGCGGCGACGATAGCGAGCGATGACGGGGTCGTAGCCCTCGATCCAGATCGGTGGGGAACGAGAGGAGTGGGGGGAGTGCGGGAGAGGCGAGTGGGGCGACGGGGGAAGGTGGGGAGGGGCCGCTAGGGTTTCGGGGGAGTGGGGGTTAAGGCGCGGGGTGGGCCGGCCGGTTGCTGGGCTGGCCGGCTGTGTGGCTAGTTGGGCCACCTGGCCCAGGGGAGAGGGGTTCTCCCTTTTCTGCTGCTTTTGTTTTATTTTTCCTGTTAAATAGTTTTTCTATTTTGTTTACTATAAAGCAACACCTAATGTAGTGTTACTAGTTATACCATTGCCAATACTAGTTAGGCATTAAAAAACAGTTTGTAATCTTATAACTTGAAAAGTTATTTAATTAATTGTTCTACTAGTTGCTTTGGTTAATTTAGAGCATTTAAACATTTTATAAAAATGTGGTTTCTCCATCATAATTACTTATGCATTATTTGACACAACCCGAACAATTTAGTTTTGATGTTCGAAAACTTTTGTGGTTTGCCATATTTTGAATTTGAATTTTGAATCTGTTTTGAACTAACGTGAGGTTAACAACAGTAACCGTGGTGACGTGGCATCATTAGCAGGGAATTACTGTAGCTTAATTATCATGGCGTCACAAGAGAGGAGGCTCCGCGCCCCCAAGGCCTAGTCCGAATTGGACTAGGGGGAGGGGCGGCGCCCCCACCTTCCTTCTCTTCTCTTTTCCCTTTCCTTCTCTCCTACTCCTACTACATGGAAGGGGAGGAATGAGTAGGACTCCCCAGGGCGCACCATAGTAGAGGGCCAGCCCTCCCCCTCGTCCACTCCTTTATATACGGGGGAGGGGGTCACCCCATAGACACACAAGTTGATCATTGATCTCTCTTAGCCGTGTGCGGTGCCCCCCTCCACCATAATCCACCTCGGTCATATCCTAGCGGTGCTTAGGCGAAGCCCTGTGTCGGTGTTAAAACCGGCGGATCTCGGGTAGGGGGTCCCGAACTGTGCGTCTAGGCGGATGGTAATAGGAGACAAGGGACACTATGTTTTTACCCAGGTTCGGGCCCTCTCGATGGAGGTAAAACCCTACTCCTGCTTGATTAATATTGATGATATGGGTAGTACAAGAGTAGATCTACCACGAGATCAGGGAGGCTAAACCCTAGAAGCTAGCCTATGGTATGATTGTTGTTAGATCTCACGGACTAAAACCCTCCGGTTTATATAGGCACCGAAGAGGGTTAGGGTTACACAGAGTCGGTTACAATGGTAGGAGATTTACATATCCGTATCGCCAAGCTTGCCTTCCACGCCAAGGAAAGTCCCATCCGGACATGGGACGAAGTCTTCAATCTTGTATCTTCATAGTCCAGAGTCGGCCAAAGGTCATAGTCCGCTATCCGGACACCCTAATCCAGACTCCTCAAGAGCCCCTGAACCAGGCTTCAATGACGACGAGTCCGGCGCGCATATTGTCTTCGGCATTGCAAGACGGGTTCCTCCTCCGAATTCTTCATAGAAGATATTGAACACAAGGATAGTGTCTAACTCTGCAAAATAAGTTCCACATACCACCGTAGAGAGAATAATATTCACACAAGCTCAATCTGCTGACATATTCCGCAGCGTGACATCACACCACGACCAAGCCTTTATTCGAATCGTTTTCACTGTCCCACCTCAGCGCGTTTTGCGAGGCGGTTTCCTTGGCACGTCTTGTCAAAGCAGAGATCGTGTCCGATTATTTCGGGATTCTCATAAATACGGGCGTGGGTAACCCAGTCGTGCCCGTTGGCACCCTCCTCTATCGAAGGCGAGTCCCGAACGGTCACGGGGAGGGCTCCTGGTATTCAACCTCTTTATAAAGAGACCAAGGCCCAGCTCCTTTTTCTCAATCTCAATCGAATCCGCCCCTCGCCTCGAGTTCCAACACCCAAAGCTCCAGATTCAGGCGCTTCGGACCTTCGATGATGTCCGGCTCCGACTTTCAAGGCCGGTGGATGCCTTCCTCCGTCATGGAAGAAGACGTCCTAAAGCTGAGAGATGACAGGTATCTAACTTGCGAAATCTCGCATAGGTTGCCTTCCCAAGGGCAGGTTATTCCCACTCCCAAGCCCGGTGAAAGCGTGGTGTTCGCGTCTCACTTCCTTCGGGGGCTAGGCTTCCCGACGGACCCCTTTGTGAGGGGGCTCATGTTTTATTACGGGCTGGAATTTAATGACTTGAATCCGGAGTCCATCCTCCACATCTCATCGTACATCGTCGTATGCGAAGCCTTCCTCCGCATTACCCCTCACTTCGGATTGTGGCTCAAGACCTTCAAGGTGAAGCCAAAGATGATCAAGGGGCAACAGGCAGAGTGCGGAGGGGCTGTTATAAGCAAGAATGCTGACGCTTCATGGCCCGGGAGGGCTCTTTTCAAGAGGAGCTCGATGCTGTGGCAACAAGAGTGCTTTTATATCACAGCTCGGGGGCACCAAATGGGTGGCGCCACCTGCCTTTCGCCAGGTCCTCCACCGCGGCTGGCGTCATGGGTCAATAAAGGGCTTGACTGGGGGCCGTCCAAGGACGTGCCCTTGTTGCAGGGCCGTATTCGAGACCTCCTAGAGAGAGAGATCAATCTGGTCGTAGTAGCGTAGGTCATGCTGATTCGCCGCATCCTGCCCTGCAAACGTCGCCCCCTCCGCCTGTGGGAGTTCAATCCAGAGGGACCGCGAGCTCTCCAACATTTTATGGGTGCAACGCCCGTGGAGATGTACAAACTATTCTTCGAATCACAAACAATGTGTCCGGACTTGACCGAGGATGCAGGTCTGAGCTGCAATCGCCCGGATACTCAAGTAATTAGTCATGTACCCGGAGACGCTATCCGTATATTTATCATAAACTTGCCCTTAAAAGAGTTGTCCCTTAAACAGGAGTGGGTAGTGAAAGCAAAACTGATCAGGTGTCCGGCCCCCCTCCCTGAGACCACGCCGGATCCCGTGTTAACCAAGATGCTGGAGGCTGCGCCTTTGGAAGAAGGCGAAGGGGGGAACAAGGAAGCTACTGCCTCCGCGAAGGAGGTCATCAAGAAAGGAGGGATCGAGAATCCCTCCATCCAAGGGGAGAAGAGGACCGCCTCTGAAGATCCGGAGACCAAGGCCTCAAAGCGGGGGAAGAAATCTTCGCCAGAGGGTCCTGCGCCGGGAGATGTCCCGGCCGGAGTATTTCCCCAAGGAGATCAGCCCTCCAGCGAGCCGTAACTAGAGAGGGGAGTTTTTAAAATAAGAGACATCCCTATTTTATTTCTGAAGATGACCGAAATTTTACGTTGTAGTTCGGATCTCAGCCATTCTCAGCAGAGCTCGTCTTTGTTGGGTTCTACGGTAGGGTGCGTCGACTGCAAATTTAAATTTTCCTACACGCGAACATCCAGGAACTTGCTACGGGAGATGGATCACAGTTCGTTACCACTAGACGCGCAGTGCCGTGCAGCGGAAGAAGAGTTGGGGCAGCGCGTCCGCGTGGATCGTCTCCTCCTCGTTCGATCTCCCTCGAACAGCCAGTCGTCCGATCCCACGTACGAGTTCGCCGGAGGCACAAGTGCACCGCCTCTAACGGTATCCGCGCGTGCAGGAGGAACACCGTGCGGCGGCTGCTAGGTCCGATCACACAGTCGGCGGCGAGTGGAGGTGGCTATTCGCAACGCATGCAAACCCTAGTCGCAGCGCCGAAGCGATCAACCTCCTGAGTGTGCCGCACCTCCACTTTATATAGGCGTCCATCGCAGGCTCAACATTTGGGCCTTGCACGGACCCTAAAGCCCAAAGTCTACTCGGTCATGTTCCTAGTCGATTCGGATCACATCCGACCAGGTGTCCCACGAACCGACCTCGTGAGGTTCCTTCCCTTGCGCGACCGCTTAGGTTCAAGTTGGCTTGGTCACAGTTCGGATCACCTCCGACCTGCACGGTTGGTAGCGGCCTCTAGCAAGGCGTGCCGACCACCAAGCACACTATGAAGCTGGTTAGGCGAACCTATACAACGTGTCACACTTCTGTTCCCTTTGCCGCACGATATATGTTGTCGGGCTCAAGGCGAGACTGTCATCCTTGTGCTAGCCCGACCTTTTTTCGTTCGGTGATACCGACCACAATCCGGATTATCTCATAATCCTTGTCGCATGGCCATGCTTATCCTGGTCGGATCACACGAGGGGCCCAGAGTATATCTCTCCTGATTGGAGGGGCAAATCCCATCTTGCTCTACCATGTCTCGCAGCATGGGACTAGACAAACCCGAAACCTACCTTTGTAACAACCCGGTCACGAAGTAGCGTTTGGTCGGCCCAAAGCAAGTCTGTCACCATCCCGAGTACATGCTTCAGCTCAGGTCATAGGACATAGAACGTATGTTGTACTAGAGACTCACAGATGACATATCGCTGCGTCTCACAGTTGGGTCTGTCCGACTCGGACCTTATCTCGACTCGGATCCGACTACGTCGAATCCGACCAGACCTTTCCAAGTCCATATTATCCGGTTAGCATCCAATTCTCCATGGCTAGTGAGACCAAGCCATCGACCGTGTCATATGCTAGTCTAGTCGGATGCGCGTCCACACAACCCTTTCGACTAGGGACCTTTTAGGACAGTCATCATACAATGCATAGTCCCACAAACAAGTCACGTACTGCCGATACACATCATTGATAATGTCCAAGGACTATCTTTATTCATAAACACATAGGAAATATCATCATACATGATTGCCTCTAGGGCATATCTCCAACAGTCTCCCACTTGCACTAGAGTCAATCAAATAGACATCGAATGCCCATAGCTCTAACGTGCCCCTCATGCTTGGGTTGTGGAAGCAGCTTAGTCAACGGATCTGCAACATTTGCATCCGTGTGAATCTTGTATAACTCTACATCACCATTATTTACGATCTTTCGTATCAGGTGATATTTCCGGTCTATGTGTCTGACCTTGTGGTAATTCCTCGGCTCCTTGGCTTGTGCGATGGCACCAGAATTATCACAATAAAGGTCCAACAGTTTCACCGAGGCTGGGAAAATACCAAGATCATCCAGAAAATGCGGATCCAAACACCTTCCTTTGCAGCTTCACAAGCCGCAATGTATTCGGCTTCGCGTGGTAGAATCGGCCACCGTATCCTGCTTGGAACTCATCCAAAGGTAATCGCTCCTCCATTCGGGGCGTACACGAATCCGGACTGTGATCGACAATCATCTGCCGGTTTGGAAACTAGCATCGACGTAACCCCTTCTGACGAGCTCTTCCTCACCTCCATAAACTAGGAACATCTCTTTAGTCCTTTTCAGGTACTTCAAAATAGTCTTTACCGCTACCCAGTGACTCTCACCTGGGTTGGCCTGGTATCTACTTGTTAGGCTTATTGCAAAAGCAACATTAGGCCTTGTACATATCATGGCATACATGAGGGATCCGATTGCCGAGGCATACGGAATCCTGCTCATCTGCCGCTCATCGGATGTCGAAGGACTACGAGTCTCGCTTAGCCTTATACCATGTGAGAGTGGCAAGAACCCTTTCTTCGCCTCACTCATGTTGAACCGCTTCAACAGTTTATCTATGTACGTGCTCTGGCTTAGGCCGAGCAGCCTCCTCGATCTATCTCTATAGATCTTAATGCCTAAAATATAGACTGCCTCACCAAGGTCCTTCATCGAAAACTTGCCATTCGATGATCCCTTGACCGAGTTTAACATCGAAACATCGTTCCCGATCAGTAGTATGTCGTTCACATACAAGATCAAAAACATTATCGAGCTCCCACTTAACTTCTTGTATAAACAAGAGTCCTCTTCGCTTTTGATGAAACCGAGACCAGTGACGACCTCATCAAAACGAATGTTCCAACTCCGAGATGCTTGCTTCAACCCATAAATGGATCTCTTGAGCTTGCATACCTTACTTGTGCTAGTCGGATCGACAAAACCCTCGGGCTATATCATATACACGTCCTCGGTTAAATTTCCGTGAAGGAAAGCCGTTTTGACATCCATCTGCCATATCTCGTAATCGAAATATGCAGCTATAGCTAGTATGATCCTCACCGATTTCAGCATCGCTACCGCCGAGTAAGTCTCGTCGTAGTCAATTCCTTGAACTTGTCCTTAACCTTTAGCGACAAGCCGAGCTTTGTGGATCTGAACATTTCCATGCACATCGATTTTCTTCTTAAAGAGCCATTTGCAACCAATGGCAGTTATGCCAGGTGGTGGATCAACCAAGTCCTAGGCTTGATTCTCATCCATGGACTTTAACTCGGATCTCATGGCCTCCAGCAATGCCTCGGAATCTGGGCTCACCATCACTTCCGCATATGTGGCCGGCTCGTCGCTTTCTAGCAACAATACATCATGCACTCTGCGCAATCTCTCCGACCTCTGTGGTTCTGGTGCCGCTTCCACTACGGGTTCTCTGACAAACTCCGGTATGATCTCATCACCAGCCGAGCCGTCCCCAAGTTGTCCTCGAATTTCTTTGAGTCGAACCGTCCTCCGACTGGCCTCCCAACTGAGAAACTCTTTCTCAAGGAAAACCCCGTTCCGAGCAACAAACACTTTGTTCTCTTCCCGGTTGTAGAAGCTATATCCCAAGGTTTCCCTCGGATATCCCATGAATATGCATTTATCCGACTTAGGTGTAAGCTTATGCGACATAAGTCGCTTGACAAATGCTTCACAACCCCAAATATTTAGAAAAGACAAACAGGACTCTTCACGGTCCACATCTCATGTGAAGACTTGACTACGGATTTTTATGGTACCCTGTTAAGTGTGAAAGCTGCAGTTTCTAGAGCGTATCCCCAAAATGACAAGGGTAAATTCGATTTGCTCATCATAGACCGGACCATGTCCAACAACGTCCTATTCCTCCGTTCCGACACGTCGTTTCTCTGTGGCGTACCCGGAGGTGTGAGCTGAGGTACTATACCTCGAATTTTCAGATGATCATCAAACTCCTGGCTCATGTACTCACCTCCACGATCAGATTGCAGAAGCTTCATAGTCTTGCCGAGCTGATTCTCGACCTCGTTCTGAAACTCTTTGAACTTTTCAAAAGTCTCCGAATTGTGCCTCATCAAATAGATATATCCATATCTACTCAAGTCGTCGGTAAAAGTCACGAAAGTACTGATAGCCACCTCTGGCAGTTGTGCTCATTGGACCACACACATCACTATGTATAAGCTCCAATAGCTCGGACGCCCTCTCGCAACTCTTTGTGAAAGGAGACTTAGTCATCTTGCCGAGCAAGCATGATTCACATGTCTCGAACGACCCGAAGTCGGACGGGTTAGGAGCCCATCATCATGGAGCTTCTTCATGCGTTTCAGACTAATGTGTCCAAGCCGGCAATGCCGTAAGTATGTCAGATTTATCTCATTAGGCTTATGCCTCTTGACATTCACGTTATAGACCGGTTCCTGTTCTAGATTCAATACAAATAGCCCATCAACAATGGGTGCATAGCCGTGGAACATACCATTCAAAAATATTGAACAACCATTGTCCTTTAAATTGAATTCATAACCTTGACTCATCAAACATGAGGCAGAAATAATGTTCCGACTAAGTGCAGGAATGTAATAACAATTATTCAATTCCATGATGAATCCGGAAGGAAGCTGGAGCTGCATCGTGTCGACCTCCAATGCAGCAACTCTTGCTTTGTTGCCGACCCTGATGTCAATCTCCCCTTGTGCCACACGCCTAGTTCTTACCGGCCCCTGCATCGAGTTGCAAATATGAACAACCGATCCGGTATCAAATACCCAAGAGCTACTAGGTATGTCAGCAATGTAAATGTCTATAACATATGCAACAAGTGTACCTTTGCCTGAAGAAGCATTTCCGGCCTTCTTGCCATGCTCTGCAAGCCACTTGCTACAGTTCCTCTTCCAGTGACCGGTCTCCTTGCAGTGAAAGCAAACGGTCTTTGAGTCCGGTCCAGACTTCGACGCAACGGCGGAGGTTACTATCTCCGTGCCCTTTGCCTTAGCCTTTTTCTTGGACCAACTCTTCTTGAACTTAGCCGATTTCTGCACCATCAACACTTGATGTGTGCCTTTCTTAATATCTTGCTCTGCCACCTTGAGCATCCCATGCAATTCAGTGAGCTTCTTATCCATGCCATGCATATGATAGTTCGAGATGAACGTCCCATAGCTGGGCGGAAGAGAACCCAGAACTGCATCGATGGTCCAGCTCATCCAAGAGCGGGAAGCCCAAACGATCCAAAGCTTGCACATATCCGATCATCTTGATCACATGTGGGCTCAGTGGATCACCTTCCTTCAGCTTGCAATCCATCAAGGATCGCCAGATATTGAACCTTTCGGTTCTAGCCTGTGTCTGAAACATGCTCTTGAGACTCTCGATCATATCGTGAGCCTCAACATTTTCGAAATGTTGTTGCAAATCGGGCTCCATACAAGCCAACATCAGACAGCTGATCTCCGTTGATTCATCAACGAGTTTCTGGTAGGCATTCTTAGCTGTGGCACTAGCATTATCGGCAGGTTCCTCTGGAAGTGGATCCTCTAGAACATGTTCCTTTTTATCATGCTTGAGAACAATTCTCAAATTACCAGGTGGTAAAGTTTGTTCCATTCAGTTTATCCTTTTCCAGAATTGATTTCAATGCAAAGTTGGGTTGAGCAGGTGGTGCCATTGATCTACAACGAAAATATGCAATCACTAAGCAATGTGTTTATGTAGAGTAATTCTAGCCTAAACGAAATACTCCCATGAAGTCAGCATCCCTCCGCAAACTCTCGGTGATTCAGGATCCGACTAGCGCATGCGACTAGTGAGCTTTAGCATCACTGCTAGCCAACATACCTATCCGTAAGCAACTCCTTGCTAATCGTATCTCTATCGACTCTGTCGATCGGGAAGGTATCTCATACCCGGCTCCCAACCTTCTTTGCCACAAGGCCCAAAACCGCTTTTGATAGCCTTGTCAAGTTAACTTTGATGCGGTGCATGTCCATGTCCGACACGAACCCTTCGGTTCAAGGACACCCAAAGAGCACCCCAATTTTATGAGCCCACTACTAGACGTACTTGACGTGCGAAGGTGCAACATCGGGGATGGCAATTCGCTTGATATTCATGAGGGATCTTTCTACCATTCTAACATGCATAGAAAACAAAGAAGCATAACAATCACAAATATAACACATATTGTGAAATAGTATGGCTCCTTCATGGACGTTCTTCCAGGTCGGCTCCGACTCCGATGACCATCTACGAACTCCATCTTGTTTGTCACGCCGAGACGCCAAGCCGCCAACCTGATCTCTATTATCCAACTACTACAACTAGTAATAAATTTACATAGAGTCACAAGTCGACACGCAGGTCGTTATACAATATAATGACAACACTTTGGCTCCTGCCGGCTGACAAACATGACACGCAGGCCACGTATAAATTACACACATGCATCACATACATATGAGCCATACTATTCACATCAAACCTGCAAAACAAAGTTATGCATAGAATCGCATTCTACCGGTTTGTGTGTCGGGTACAAAATACACGACACTACGCACACGGCAGGGCCCGACGTTTTCGGAATTCACAGATCGCATCTGAACTCCGTTCACGCGAATTTTCTAATCTGACCGATCATATCGATCATCACGAATCCGATTCGGATTTACGTTTCACTGTTAACCCCGATGGCGGATGACCGACCGGTAGGGGTATATCGTGTCACAACCTCATCGATCCCGATTGACAGAAAACATAGCCTTAACGATCCCCATGTGCACTTGATCACATCAACCGTGCACATAGCCGAACTTATCAACGAAAACAGATCTCATCTGCCGCCTCCACATATCTAATATGCATATGATCTGAATCCAAATCCTATAGCAGAGGCTCTCATACCACTGTTGGGTTCTACGGTAGGGTGCGTCGACTGCAAATTTAAATTTTCCTACGCGTAGAACATCCAGGAACTTGCTACGGGAGATGGATCACAGTTCGTTACCACTAGACGCGCAGTGCCGCGTGCGTGAAGAAGAGTTGGGGCAGCGGCGTCCCGTGGATCGTCTCCTCCTCGCTCGATCTCCCTCGAACAGCGATCGTCCGATCCCACGCACGAGTTCGCGGGCGGCGGCGCAAGTGCACCGCCTCTAACGGTATCCGCGTGTGCAGGAGGAACACCGTGTGGCGGACTGCTAGGTCCGATCACACGATGGGCGGCAGTGGAGGTGGCTATTCATAACACATGCAAACCCTAGTCGCAACACCAAGCGATCAACCTCTGAGTGTGCCGCACCTCCACTTTATATAGGCGTCCATCGCAGGCTCAACACTTGGGCCTTGCACGGATCCTAAAGCCCAAAGTCTACTCGGTCATGTTCCTAGTCCAGTTCGGATCACATCCGACCAGTGTCCTACGAACCGACCTCGTAGGTTCCTTCCCTTAAGCGCGCGACCCCTTAGGTTCAAGTCGGCTTGGTCACAGTTCGGATCACCTCCGACCTGCACGGTTGGTAGCAGCCTCTAGCAAGGCGTGCCGGCCACCAAGCAGACTTTGAAGCTGGTTAGGCGAACCTGTACAACGTGTCACACTTCTGTTCCCTTTGCCGCATGATATATGTTGTCGGGCTCAAGGCGAGACTGTCATCCTTCTGCTAGCCCGACCTCTTTCTCGTTCCAGTGATACCGACCACAATCCGGATTATCTCATAATCCTTGTCGCATGGCCATGCTTATCCTGGTCGGATCACACGAGGGGCCCAGAGTATATCTCTCCTGATTGGAGGGGCAAATCCCATCTTGCTCGACCATGTATCGCAGCGTGGGACTGGACAAACCCGAAACCTACTTTGTAACTACCCTGTCACGGAGTAGCGTTTCGTCGGACCAAAGCAAGTCTGTCACCATCCCAAGTACATGCTTCAGCTCAGGTCTTAGGACATAGAACGTATGTTGTACTAGAGACTCACAGATGACATATCGCTGCGTCTCATAGTTGGGTCTGTCCGACTCGGACCTTATCTAGACTCGGATCCGACTACGTCGAATCCGACCAGACCTTTCCAAGTCCATATTATCCGGTTAGCATCCAATGCTCCATGGCTAGTGAGACCAAGCCATCGACCATGTCATATGCTAGTATAGTCGGCTGCGCGTCCACACAACCCTTTCGACTAGGGACCTTTTAGGACAGTCATCATACAATGCATAGTCCCACAAACAAGTCACGTACTTGCTGATACACATCATTGATAATGTCCAAGGACTATCTTTATTCATAAACACATAGGAAATATCATCATACATGATTGCCTCTAGGGCATATCTCCAACAGTCTCCCACTTGCACTAGATTCAATCAAATAGTCATCGAATGCCCATAGCTCTAACGTGCCCCTCATGCTTGGGTTGTGGAAGCGGCTTAGTCAACGGATCTACAACATTTGCATCCGTGTGAATCTTGCATAACTCTACATCACCATTCTTTACGATCTTCGTATCGGTGATATTTCCGGTCTATGTGTCCGACCTTCTGGTGATTCCTCGGCTCCTTGGCTTGTGCGATGGCACCAGAATTATCACAACAAAGGTCCAACGGTTTTACCGAGGCTGGGAAAATACCAAGATCATCCTGAAAATGCTGGATCCAAACACGTTCCTTTGCAGCTTCACAAGCCGCAATGTATTCAGCTTACGTGGTATAATCGGCCACCGTATCCTCGCTTGGAACTCATCGATTACTGCTCCTCCATTCGGGGCGTACACGAATCCGGACTGTGATCGACAATCATCTCTGTCCGTTTGGAAACTAGCATCGACGTAACCCCTGACGACGAGCTCTTCCTCACCTCCATAAACTAGGAACATCTCTTTAGTCCTTTTCAGGTACTTCAAAATAGTCTTTACCGCTGCCCAGTGACTCTCACCTGGGTTGGCCTGGTATCTACTTGTTAGGCTTATTGCAAAAGCAACATCAGGCCTTGTACATATCATGGCATACATGAGGGATCCGATTGCCGAGCCATATGGAATCCTAGTCATCCTGCTTCGCTCATCAGATGTCAAAGGACTCTGAGTCTCGCTTAGCCTTATACAATGTGAGTGTGGCAAGAACCCTTTCTTCGCCTCACTCATGTAGAACCGCTTCAACACTTTATCTATGTACGTGCTCTGGCTTAGGCCGAGCAGCCTCCTCGATCTATCTCTATAGATCTTAATGCCTAAAATATAGACTGCCTCAACAAGGTCCTTCATCGAAAACTTGCCATTCAATGATCCCTTGACCGAGTTTAACATCGAAACATCGTTCCCGATCAGTAGTATGTCGTCCACATACAAGATCAAAAAGACTATCGAGCTCCCACTTAACTTCTTGTATAAACAAGAGTCCTCTTCGCTTTTGATGAAACCGAGACCAGTGACGACCTCATCAAAACGAATGTTCCAACTCCGAGATGTTTGCTTCAACCCATAAATGGATCTCTTGAGCTTGCATACCTTACTAGTGCTAGTCGGATCGACAAAACCCTCGGGCTATATCATATACACGTCCTTGGTTAAATTTCCGTGAAGGAAAGCTATTTTGACATCCATCTGCCATATCTCGTAATCGAAATATGCAGCTATAACTATTTTCAGGAAGTTCTTCAGGGCGCTCGTTTAATAGAGACGCAGTGCTCGAAGGATATTATGTTCGAATAACATGTATTATTGTGAAACAATGTTTCGATGGAATATAAAATCTTTTTATACTTGTGCCTTCAAGAATTAAAATACCTCCTGTGCGGCCGTTAATGTATATGTGTATATAACCTGAAAGATGGCAGTCTTTGGCTTCAACCCCCACGCATACAATGCAGGGGTGTTTGCAGAAAGCGCCTTTTCACACTTGATCCAACGTCTTGGTCCTACAAAGGAGGTGATAGCGCAGCAAACTAGGCAACCGGACTATAATGCTTTATCACTTTCACTTAGCCATAGGAGTTCGACAGTGGGGCTACTATATAGCCCCTAGGGGCACCGCGCTCACCCGAATTCGGGGCGCGTATGTGCCTGACCGGGAAACGGCCCTTCGTCAATGTGGAGGAATTCTAAAGATTCCAGCGGGTCATCGAGTGGTTGACCAGTCTCACGCTATGTCATGACAGTCAGTTTTCGACTTTCTCTATTGAGGTGCTCGTCTGGCCGAACTGGGGGCACAATCGCAGTAGTTCTCCTGGAGCCGCATTAGCCGATAGAGCGGAACGTAAGGCAGCAAAACACAGGAGCCGGGCAAACCCAACATTTGACCAAGGACATGATTCGGAGCTGATGCATATAAGGCCTAACTCGAGGCGCCGAACACTCCCTAAGGTGTTCGGTCTTTATGAAAACGGGTCGAACAATCGCCCTTGGTAATAAGCCCCTGGTGTCCAGGTACGCACGAAATTCTGACGTGGCCTATGCCAAAACGCCAGCCTCCTCCTCGGTTATAGCAAGAAACCGGGGGATGTGTATCAACAAGAGACAGTGAAAAAGGTTTACGCAGGGTCTTAATCTGAAAAGAATCCTTGCAACGGGTCCCTACTGCACGTCTGCGCCTGTGTCTCAAGTGCCGTATCCTCGACGGGTGTAGCACGGTGTTCATCTGTAAAAGAGAGGAACTTAGTTGAAAAAGGTCGTGCGAAAATGTACGTTATATTAAATAAACGAAGTACAATTCAGAAAATGAACAAAATTGAGCTTTATTTTCTCTTGTTGTGGATGCGCGGAGCCCCTTGTACGGGGGTATGCGTCTATTGAGCCCTTGTATGTTTACGCCGGACTCGTCCAGCCGTGTCCGGGTGCAGACGACCTGTCTAAGTGCTTGTATTGGTGAAGCCGGTTTATTGTGGGGCTGTCAAGGCAACCGCACAATTTTCCGGACTCGAGGAACCCTCGATGTTTCCTTTAATGACATGATGCCGCGTGGACCGGCATTTTAAGTGTAAGAGATGCATAATGCGGTATTGGCGTTAAAGCGGGCAAAGCTTGGCGTCCCAATAGTGCTTGATAGCTACTTGTAAATGGGGCGAGGTGGAAGGTTAACTTTTCGCGGCGGAAGTTGTCGGGTGAGCCGAACACAACTTCTAGCCGTAGAGAGCCCGTACAATGGGCATATGGGCCTGGCATTACCCCTTGAAAGGAAGTTTTGCTATGGCGAAATTTGGTTGGGTCTATCCCCATTTTGCGGATTGTGTCACGATATAGCAGGTTTAGATCCTGCCGCCGTCCATTAGGACTTGTGTAAATTGGAGTCCGCCGATTATCGGATCTAATATCAAGGCAGTCCAACCTGCATTCCGTATACTTCTAGAGTAATCCACGATGGTCGAAGGTGATTGGTTTTAACAACCAGTGGGCGGGACTCCTCCGGGATAGGCCGTATGGCTGCATTACCTCTATGGGCGCCGCTCTATTTTTCCCTTTTGTCACATGAAGTGAGTTTACTGTTTTGATTTCTTGTGGGAAATTCTTTTGTTTTCCGGTGCTCTGCTTGTGGGGTTCGTCATCGTCCTCGCTTGGTGTGTCGAGCCCCTTGTGTTCGGCGTTGAGTTTGCCGGATTGCTTGAAGACCCAGCAATCTCTGTGGGTATGGTTTGCAGGCTTCCTGGGAGTACCGTGGATTTGGCATATCTTGTCCAAGATTTTGTTTAACTTAGATAGCTTGTCCCTGTTATTCTTAAGGGGCAGCTTTTTATGATTCTGCCGAGAGCTTTTGAATCCGGCGTTGACTGCCGTGCTCTTCGGGCTGTTTCCCTTGGTCCGACGCTGGTCCTTGCTGCGTTGTGGTTTCCCGTTTCCATCCCTAACTTCGGATGTACTTTGGTCGCTGGTACTACATCTTGCCAACCAGCTGTCCTCTCCTATGCAAAAGCGGGTCATGAGGCTTGTTAATGCGGCCATTGTTCTTGGCTTTTCTTGGCCGAGGTGTCTGGCGAGCCATTCGTCTCAGACGTTGTGTTTGAAAGCTGCTAAGGCTTCGGCGTCCGGACAGTCGACTATTTGGTTCTTTTTAGTAAGGAATCTGTTCCAAAATTTCCGGGCTGACTCTCCGGTTGTTGAGTTATGTGACTTAAATCGTCAAGATCCGGAGGTCGGACATAGGTCCCTTGAAAATTTGCGAAAAGCATCCTCGAGCTCCTCCCAACTTCCAATGGTGTTTTCGGAAGGCTTTTAAGCCAATGCCGGGCTGGCCCTTTGAGCTTGAGGGTAAGTATTTTATGGCGTGGAGATCATCTCCTCTAGCCATGTGTATGTGGAGGATGTAATCCTCAATCCAGACTCTGTGGTCTATTGTTCCGTCAGATGCCTCTATGTTTACGGGCTTGAATCCCGCTGGAAATTCATAATCCAGCACCTCATCGGTGAAACATAGGGGGTGTGCGGCACCCCTATATTTAGGTGTACCGTGATGTTCGAATACTTGATGTGTTGCATTGCTTACTAGAGCTTGCTTTCTTGGCCCGTAGATAGATCTAACTGGGCCATCTTTTTTATGCGAATCCCCGTGCGGATCGCGTGTCGGCTTGTGTGTGGCGCCGTTTGCCGCTCTCTGTTTGCCATGGGGTCGTCCATCCGACCGGGTGGCCTCCTTGTTTTTTGATTGCGGGGGCTCTACGGCCTCCTCATCAAATTCGGGCAGTAGTTTTTGCTTTGGGTAGCTCTTTGTTCGGCGACTATCGTCGTATTTGTCTGCGGTGTTGAGTACTTTGCTCCATCTGATTCTGAGTGCATCTTCAGCTGTTTTGAGCTTCCGCTTCTGTTTTTTCAGGCTTCGTGCGGTGGCGACGAGCCTTTTGTGGAGGTTCTTACGCTCCAAGAAATTGTCCGGCGTGAGATCGTCCGGACTGTTATCTTCGCCGGGGATGGGTTGTTTATCCAGGTTGTCCTGTTCGGACGGTTGCTCGATAGCATGTTCGTCGTCCACCGGTTCGCCCTGCTCTATGGCTGGGTCTGTATGGCTGTTGTCTTTGTCGAGGCGGGACTTTGAGCGGCGCTTACGTCGCCGTTTTGACTGCTTTTCGAGGGAATGATACTTCGTAGTGTCCCGTCGTTCCTCGTTGTCGCTTCCTTTAGGTGTGTCCACCATGTATACATCATGAGATGAGCTGGTTCTCCAGTTCCCTATAGGTGCTGGTCCATGTTCCTCCCCTACATCATCGTCCATACCGTCGATGTCTTCGGAGTCGAAGTCGAGCATGTTGGTTAAATCATCGATAGTGGCTACGAAGTGGGTGGTGGGTGGGTTTTGAATTTCTTCTTCGTCCGCATCCCAACATTCCTAACCATAATCCGGCCAGGGCTCTCTTTATAAAGAGAAAGACTTTAGTGAATTCAGGATGTCGCCAAAGGGCGAGTGCTGAAAGATGTCCGCGGCAGTGAATTCCATGATCGGCACCCAATCGGATTTGATTGGCTGGGGCGCGGAAGGTTCGGAGTCCGGAGAGGAGTCCGGCACCTTGGAGTCACGAGCTTCGCAAAGGACGGGGTAGGTGTACGGCTCAATCGTCGTAGAGATTGCAGCCCCCGAGGCGGTGTCCAGCCACCCGTCCTCGATCGGCGCAGTCGGCTCCGAGCTAAAGGTCGGAGCGGACACTGGTGCGGCCTCCAGGACACTATTCGGCGGCAGAGCTAGATCATGCCCCTCGTGACAGTGCGGCGCGCTTGGCTGTGGCTTGAACCCGTCGAAGATCAAGTCTCGGTGGATGTCAGCCGTGTAGTTCAAACTTCCAAATCTGACCTGATGGCCAGGGTCGTAGCTTTCAATCTGCTTCAGATGGCCAAGCGAATTGGCCCGCAGTGCAAAGCCGCCGAATACGAAGATATGTCTGGGGAGAAAAGTCTCACCCTGGAGCGCATCATTGTAGACTCTCGGAGGAGCCATCGGGCCTAAAGATGACGACACAGAGGAACTCTCAATGAAAGCACCAATGTCGGTGTCAAAACCAGCGGATCTCAGGTAGGGGGTCCCGAACTGTGCGTCTAGGCGGATGGTAATAGGAGACAAGGGACACGATGTTTTTACCCAGGTTCGGGCCCTCTCGATGGAGGTAAAACCCTACTCCTGCTTGATTAATATTGATGATACGGGTAGTACAAGAGTAGATCTACCACGAGATCAGAGAGGCTAAACCCTAGAAGCTAGCCTATGGTATGATTGCTGTTCGTCCTACGGACTAAAACCCTCCGGTTTATATAGGCACCAAAGAGGGTTAGGGTTACACAGAGTCGGTTACAATGGTAGGAGATCTACATATCTGTATCGTCAAGCTTGCCTTCCACGCAAAGGAAAGTCCCATCCGGACACAGGACGAAGTCTTCAATCTTGTATCTTCATAGTCCAGGAGTCCGGCCAAAGGTCATAGTCCGGTTTTCCGGACACCCCGTAATCCAGGACTCCCTCACCCTGCATCGGTAGCTTCATCAACACCATCACCACGCTTTCGTGCCAACGAAGCTCTTCCCCGAAGCTCTACTGGATCGTGAGTTCGCGGGACGTCACCAAGCTGAACATGTGCTGAACGCGGAGGTGTCGTACGTTCAGTATTGAGGATCGGTCGATCGTGAAGACGTACGACTACATCAACCGTGTTGTCATAAAGCTTCCGCTTACGGTCTACGAGGGTACGTAGACGACACTCTCCCCTCTCGTTGCTATGCATCACCATGTTCTTGCGTGTGCGTCAGAATTTTTTTGAAATTACTACGTTCCCCAACACCTATGGTAATGTGCACTGCTGAATGTGGACCGTTTGATTGGTCAATTGATCGTGTCATCAACAAATTACGGAGCTGTATGGTGAGCCAGTGACCGTATGATCACCCTAAAATGTATTTTATTAACACGGTACAGACACAAACTACCATTTCTTTCTTTCATATACGGGCTGACAGGTGGGACCCACGATTACGCGTCCCAATGGTGCAACACTAGTTGCGGCACGTGGAACATTTGACTGGTCAATTGATTGTGTCATCAACAAAATACGGAGTTGTACGGGTGAGCCAGTGACCGTATAATCATGACATGTATTTTTTTAACACGATACAGATCATATATACGCGCAAGCACTCATCGCTATAAGCGCACACACGCAGACCCTACCCCTATGATTACCTTCGAGAGAGTGAGCCAGCATATGATCTTGAGATTTTATGAAGTCACCATATGTGCCTCGTAGTCTAGTGGAACGTCTCCTCCCCCTGAACGCACATCACCGGAAAATACTGAAATTAACCCAGGATAAATGTGAGCACCGGGACTTTAACCCTGGTGGGCTCGAGAAACCACTGTCCTCCTAACCATCCACCCACATGTTGGTTAGCACGACAAAATGTATGTGTTGACCGTGATGAGCTTATTCTAAAGTCCAGTGACCATATCGTGCTTTCGCTTCAAATACAATGACCGTATGTGTCATTGTCGGTGTTCTGGGAATGGAGGACCCCAGACTTGCCTGCCTGCGACCCATAGTGTGGCTTTGCTAGCAGGCCCATACGGCCCATCTTCATCAACAAGGCATCCAAGACCCTCGCGAGAGGCCAAGCCTCGCGAGGCGGATGACACAAGACCTCCTCAGGAGCGGCCTCACCAGGCAGGCTCGCGAGGGGCGGAAAGATCAAGGCAAGGCAAACCTCGCGAGGTTCTCGTGACGTGAGCCATGATGATCGAGACCAGGCGGGCGCCAGCGCACGCAGCCTCCTTCTTTCCTCTTTGGTGCAAAGGAGGCAAGCGCAGGCGCGGAGTACCGAGGCATCAAGCAAAGGTTTCCATATCAGTGCAACGAGACTAAGACCAGCAGGACGGCAAGATGGAGGTCACCATGGAGCCCAAGGCGGCATCACCACCAAAGCCTTTTTCAGGCGAAGACTACTTTTGTTAGGATAAGCTGTACTTGCTGCCCCATTTCAAATTGGCCGTTGTTGGCTCCCTTCCCGCTCAATATTTGGGGAGAGGACCAGGGCCTCTATAAATAGGACTAGCCACCACAGTAGAAGGCAACTGAACTGGACGGGGGCCAGAGCTGATCGAATCCTCACCCACACAAGTTGGCCAAGCACAAGAACACCTCAACCTCAGGAGGCTGTTCTTCCCCTTTGTACTGTCACTACTAGGAAAAGGGCTATAGCTAATATGGACATTAATGGCGCACGTGTATCTGGTGCGCCAATGCTAATGACATATTACTAATGACGCACCTGGTGTGTGGTGCGCCATTACTAGTTTTGGAAAAAAATAAAAAAATTGTTAGCAGTGGCGCACCAGGGGATAGTGCGCCATTACTAGTTGACATAGTAATGGCACACCTGTACAAAGTGCGCCATTAGTATGTGTATGACTGGGTCAAACCTTGGTCAAACTTAGTAATGGTGCACTTTGCATAGGTGCGCTTACATTATAAACAACTTAGTAATGGCGCACCTACACAAAGTGCGCCATTACTAACTTTGACCAAGGTTTGACCAAGTCATACACATAGTAATGACGCACTTTGTACAGGTGCGCCATTACTATAACCAAATGCACCCCCCTCGTGGACCACCTTTTCAGTTAAAAAAAAGAAAATAAGTTTCCCATGTGATATGTGGTCTAGTTGTTGGGAAAATTTACAAATATGAATTTTGACTTTATTTGCAAAATCTCTTTGGAATTTAGTAAAATGGGCATAACTTTTGCATACGAACTCGGATTAAAAAGTTTTTTGTATGAAAAATCATCTACTCGAAAAGTTACATAACACTCATATGGTTTAATAGGATTTATATGATAGACATATCGACTAGTGCCCGTTAAGTGAGCTGGTGCTGGGGTTGGATAGAACTGCAAAGTTAAGCGTGCTCGGGCTGGAGTAGTGTGAGGATGGGTGAACTTTCGAGAAGTTTGACCACGGAGTGCAATTTGACTTGAGATTAAGCCATAGTGACCCAAGATTAAGAAAAAAAATTTAAAAACAAATTTTGAATTTTTTTTGAAAAAAAATTGTTAGTAATGGCGCACCAGGGGTGCGCCATTAGTACTTGTTACTAGTAGCGTGATGATAGTGGCGCACCTATAGTGCGCCTCTAATGGCCAAAATAGGTGCGCCACTGACAGGCCTTTTCCTAGTAGTGTTCATCCTCAGCCCAAGAGGCAATCCACCACCACCACACTGGAGTAGGGTAATACACCACAACGGTGGCCCGAACCAGTATAAATCTTGTGTCCCTTGTGTTGTGAGTTCGTCGAGTTAAATCGCGAGATCTTAGCAAAACTAGGACATGGATCGGTAGGGGGGAAATCTTCGTGCGCACCCCCGTGTTCGAACCTTGAGGGTTTTGCCGGAACCCGTGATCCGTCATTTGGCGCGCCAGGTAGGGATGCGCCGAAGCTTCCATTCCGTCGCTTCGCGTCCCGTTGCTTCATCGTCTCCATGGCGGACGCACGCCGTGCTCGCGCTGAGCGTCGGGCTGCCCTCGCCACCCGCATCGCTCAGACAGCTCCCGTTGGTGGGCCACCTCTTCATTCTCCATCGCCTGCTGCCAACGCCGCCACTGGCCCGGCGGGGAACGAGCAACCAACATCCTCACTGCACCCCTTGATGCGGCGGGACGGCCGCACCGCCACTCCATCGCTGACCCCCGCCGGTTCGTCATCCCCCGCTCGCCGCGCTCCCGTGGACGCGCAGGCTGCTCTGTGCATGGCGCGCGAACTCCTGCGCTACCGCCACGTCGACGACCTCTACGAGGACTGGCTCGACCGCACCGCCGAGCTTGTCAGCGCTGCAGGGGGCTCCCCTGCGCCGTCCCTCTCGCTGCCATGCCCTCCGCCAGCCACGGGCGACGTGGCCCATGGAGCGCCTCGACCACCTCTACCCCAAGACGGAGTCTTGGCGCCCAGGCATGCGACCCCACGGCGCGACCTGCCGCGTCCTGTGCCCGCGCAGGAAGAAAGAAGCTGCCAAGAAGTCCCTCGGCCACGAGAAAACGCCCCTGTGCTCCCTGGACCACCACGGCAAGACCGCGTGCCGCCCGCGGTGGTGGTGCACGGAACCCATCAAGAACAAGTTCTTCACCAGCGTCGAGTCCCTGTGACCACGGCAGGCTGGCGCGCCTTCACCCCTGAGCTGCGTAGCGTCGCCTGGCCTGGCAAGTTCAAGCCGGATCTGCCTCCTTGCTACGACGACAACCCCGACCCCATGGAGTTCCTGCAGCTCTACGAGCTGAGCATCGAGGCGGCCAACGGTGACGAGAAAGTCATGGCGAACTAGTTCCCAATGTCTCTCAAGGATGGTGCCCACTCCTAGCTCCTGAACCTGCCCCTAGGCTCGATCTCCTCCTGGGAAGAGATGTGCAACCGTTTTGTTGCCAACTTCCACGGCACTCGCGACCGCCCGCCGGCCGCGGGTGACCTGCGCCTCGTCAAGCTACAACCAGGAGAGACTCTCAAGAAATACATCCAACGCTTCAACAACGTTCGCCTCAAGATTCCCAAGGTGACGGACGAGGCCATCATCTCCTTGTTCTCTGATAGCGTCTATGACGTCAAGATGAAGGAGGAGCTCGCCATCCGCGAGGAGCTGTGCATGTCTCTGGAGTTGTTCAACCTGGCGACCAAGTGCACAAGAGCTGAGGAGGGGCGCCTCTCCCTCCTCGAGCTCCCGACAGTGGACCTGGAGGAGAAGAAAGCCACGGCCAAGAATGTGAAGCAAAAGGGAGCAGCCGTGCTCGTGGCGGAGCTGGACACCAAGCGCGACAGGGACCAGCCCGAATCATCCAAGGGCAGCCGACCATTCTGCGCCTTCCATAACCTGCATAGCCACAACACCAGCGATTGTCAGGAAGTCAGAGCCATTCGAGAGGGACGCTTCGGTCGACGCCTCGAGCGCAACGACCGGGGCTACGACCGAGGAGGAGGACGTAGTGGCGGACGCTGGGATGACCATGGCCCGTGCCAGGAGTGGCGCGACCGGCCCCGTGAGGACCGCTGGTAGGATCAGCCTCGCGAGGGCGCCTGGAGGGATCAGCCGCGTGAGGATCGTCCTCAGGGCAACGCTGGTTTTCCTCCGCTACCGCCACCACTAAGAAGGAACGACGACCACCATCAAGAGGAGGGGGCTGGGGGCTTTCAGGAGCCGCGTGCTATCGCGTGCATCTTCGGCGGAGCTCAAGCCCCAGCCTCGCAGTGTATCTTTGTAACACCCCAAGATTTTAACCTTGTTTTGTTAATTAAAATTTTGCCAGGAAATTAAAACTTTTATTTTCTAGGCTCCCTTTTGATGTTTTTGAGACTTTTCCGTTTCCTGTTTATCATGGAGTTATTTCCTTCCGTAAATACTTTTCAAATATGTTGTTGGACTTGTTTATCCTCTCAAGAAAATCTTTTCTTTTCATCAGGGGAATTAAATTTCTCATAATCTTTATTTTCTTGAAAAAGTAGTTTCCCATGATTTTATGGTCCTATTTGCACTGCAACCCTTTCTTAAATCATTCAAAAATCCCACCAAAATTTGGAGATGTCATGTGATGCTGTTAAATCACTTTTATGCAGATTTATCCTTTATTCATGAAATATTTTGAGCTCTACGCCAGTTTTTCAAATCTGGCCCAGTGGACAGATTTGCACTACAGCCTATTTAAATATTTCTTTAAAACTTCCACCAATATTATGGGAGATCAGTGGTAGCATGCAATTCAGCCTTATGCAAAAACCCAGCCTTGTTCTTTGAAAATTTTGAGTTAATCAACCTCTTTTCTATTCTGGTCCAACTTGAGGAATTGTAGAACAACCAAATTTTTAATTGCTCCTTTATCCTTGACTTCTTTTCCTACTTGTAGTTCTCCCTGATAAACCCCTAAGTCTAGGAGCATGCACCCATTGGATCATTTTTGGTTCATGAAGTAATGCCATTTATCTCCTGTCCAGAATTGAAGTTTTTCAAAACTTGCACTAGCAAGTTTGTGCTTTGGACAAACTAACTTCACCACCTTCTTATGCATCTAAAGAGACCCCAGTCTGGAAGATTTGGCCACTCCAAGAAAAGCCTAGGTGCCTGTGGCATTTTGTCAAACACCTTGAGAGCATGGACAGATTTGGCATGAGTTATTGTTTGCACTATGAACTTAGTCTCAGGCCAAACCACCTTGTCCCTTGATTTTCCCTCTATCACTAACCTAGTCCTGTTGCTTGCTAACCTCACCCAAGACATCTAGCCTGCCCCGGCATTTTGTCGAGCACGTTCCGTGCATGCTCTGGGCGCGAGCAGAGCCCGCGTTTTACACGTGCCGCGCCCAAGACAACGCGTCGCGCCCCTGGTTTTGCCCTCACTGCAGAGCCGCACCACACACTCCCCTACTCACCGCAACACGCCAAGCAGCCCTCGCCACGTCTCCCGCAGGCCAGAAGCTAGCTGCCACGGCCGCCTGACAGCCCCTGCCCAGATCGGTGCCGCCCGAGCCTCTCCCGCTCGCAACCTTCCTCCTGGAGCAGTGCGAGCTCATAAACAAGCGTGTCTCCTAGCGCTCGTCGCCGCCACGACTCCCTAGCAACAGAATGGCGGTCGCCGGTGACCTTATCCGCGGCCACCATCGGAACCGACCTCGATCGCCTATTTAAGGAGCCCCGAGCTCGTCCCCGCACGCAGGCAGTCTCAAGCCATCTCCCTAGGACCCCCCTTGGCCAGCAATCGAACCGGGGAGGCCGTCTTCCCCGACTACGGCCAGTTCGGCCACCGCCGTCTCCCGGCTCCGTTCGGCGCAACCACGGCCTCCCCCTATCCACTCTCTTCACCAGGAGCCCCCTCTCCCTCTCGTGAGTCCATCCCCCTGCTCGATTTTGGTCAGGGACCGCCGGAGCCAAAAACTCACCTTGCCCCCGAAGCCACCGGCCGCCAAGCTTCGCCGTGGCGATTCCCTCCACCTCCAACGACCCTACAACCACCGAAAGGATCGCCCTAGATCCGCGGATCCATCCCCGCCCTCAGCTCCCCGCAAGGAACCACCGTTCGCCGGTGACGATCGCCGGAGTTCCGCCACCTCTCGGGCAGAGGAAGAGGAGGGAAGGTGGACTAGTCAAACCTGACTAGTGGGCCACGTGGACCCACTGTCAGTGACCCACGCATGGTCCACGCTGGATAAGTGGAGGCGCGTTTCCAGAATACGCCTTCGACGTGTACGTATATATTCGAACCGTTTTCTTTTCTGTTTTATTTTAAATAATAGATTTTGACCAAAACTTTGACTGTCTATATCTTTTTAATTATAACTCCAAATGAGTTGATTCTTTTTCCTACCTCTCTCAATTATTGTCTAGTTTATTTTGAGATTTATTTTAAAAAATTTCAGACAACTTTTTTGTGCTGTTTTTAAAGTATGTGTTGTTTGAATTCTTTTTTTTGAAAATAGGATTTTGGAGGAGAGGAGAAAACTTTTAAAAGTTTTGGAGAGCACCTCCCCCTCCACAACTTGAAGGCAAGCATTCTGAACCCCGCCATAATAGTTTTGGGTGTTAGATGACATGTTTATAACACCACCTTATTTTGGAGGACTTGTTATTTCATGTGATATGATCAATTGCATGAATGCATAATGGTGATTTCCTTGCTGTTGGAAATGAATATACTTGTGATAGTAATCATCCTCATGTGCCTTGCATGCATGCCGGAAAGGAATCCGGGAAAACCTTGCCTTGGGTAGGCATGAGTTTGTCGCCGGTCTCCGTCGGGACGGTTATGTACGGTATAGCATCGTAAGGTATAACGAGTATTGATTTTTGTTGTTTGATATATATTCGTTATGCCAATCATGCAGGGAATACTTGAACCTCCTGAGTCGACCGTAGATAGAGCCCTGTTCCAGTAACCCCCTTTCTTGCCTCGTACTATCACTTGCCCCTGCCACAGGTAAGGTACGGTTCAGTAAGTCGTCAACCCCTTTCAAGCACACACCATACGGAGAGGCCATGGTGGAAGATACCGATTGTAACTGGTAGGCATGCCATCTAGTCCGGGGGCATGGGTGTTTCCGGTTGAGACCGAGAGGGGAGGCCACCCCTTAGAGCGCGCGATATATATTTGATCCCATGCTACGCGAGGTTGTAGCCTCCCCACTTAGAGTTTTGCTTAACAAGTGTCGTGGGTGATTCAAGACACCGGTAAGTTAAGCTGGTGTGTGCAAGTTAGGTGTGTTTTCAACAAAAAGGCCGTAGACGGAATTAGTCCCTATGGACTAAAGGAATCCGTTGCTCGTGGGTAAAGAGTACACCCTCTTCAGAGATTAAACCTATTCGAATACCCGTGTCCATGGTTAAGGACTACAGTCTGGGATGGGTCAGGTGTCGGTCTTAGTGTCGGTTTACGGAGGAGAAATTGTTAAACCAGAACTAGGATCGCAACTTGAGACTTGAAATGATTATGATTATTATTTGGTTATGGACTAACCCGTTATATTATTTGAATTATCAAATATCCCTGGGATGGTTTTACCTCCTGGATATTCACTGTGATTATTTATAAGCCCTTTATGTGGTGTCGCTGAGACGCCCGACTGTGGCATTGCCTGTTATTTATTTCCCTTATATGCCCTTTATGTGGTGTCGCTGAGATGCCCGACTGTGGCATGGCCTGTTATTTATTTCTTTATAAGCCCTTTATGTGGTGTCGCTGAGACGCCCGACTGTGGCATTGGAATTATTTATTTCTTTATAAGCCCTTTATGTGGTGTCATTTGAGACGCCTTAATCGTGGCATTGGAATTATTTATTTCTTTATAAGCCCTTTATGTGGTGTCGCGCAGACGCCCGACTGCGGCATTTTTCTTCCAATCCATCGTTGCACAATAATATAAATAACCTGTTTGCATGCATAAAAGTTTTTATTCATAACTGATGATATGATCATAGAATATTTCAAGTAGATGTTTGTCATTTATATTATTCCAGTGTTCGTAATGTTTGCAAGTACATTCAAAGTACTCACTGGCTTGTCCCTGGCTATTGTCTTGGCCAGATTTCTTGCTTGGAGAGGAGCGTTGCGATGACAACCCCGGAGCTAAGCAACGGTGAAAGCAGCCTCGCAAAGATAGGAGTTAACCTGGTCACTGTTCTCGTGGATATTGGAGTCCCATAGACGCCGATGATCCACAAACCGCTTCCGCCGTCAACCATTAGAAACCATTTGTTGTACTCCACGGACGGAAGGGTCTTGTACCACACATTTTGTATTTTGCTTGGTATTTCTGTATCAAGTTGGTGCCTCATCAGCTAACAGTAATCCTGGGGCTGGTGAGTACGACAGCCATTTTATGGAATTCATTACCCGGAAAACCGGTCGCCACAGACTTGGTATCCGAGCCAGGCTGACCATTGGCTAATCCTATCTTAGCCAGGTTAATAAACTTAGGCAAACCAACCCACTAGACCATAACCGAACCCCAGCCAAGCTTCTCGTGCAAGATAGCCACACAGTGACCCGACACCTCTTGGCAGTCGGTGCTAAACCTATCAACCTAGCCTGTCTATCGCGCACCAGTGAACAACACCCAAGGTGTCTTATTCGCAAGCGTGCGAAGGAAGACTCCGTCCCCTTTTACTATAAAAGGGCACGTTAGCCCCAAACCAACCTAGCACAGCCTCTACCCCAAACCGAGCCACAATGCCTGGCCCCGTCGTGCACAATGAGACCACAGCAACCAACCTTGGAGGCTTTGTGACCATACTCGCAAACCTCACACGTCGTGCCTACGCGTTAGAAGAGCCACCAGAATATGTTGTGTACCAAGGACCCATGAGCGGTGAGAGCCGTCAATTCTGGGCCACTGTACACATCTACGGTAGGGGTCTAGCGCCCGAGCGCCCCTACAGGTTCACCGGGAGAACAACTTCCTTTGAGCCACAAGCCATCCAACTAGCTGCTCGAGAGGCTATAGTTCATCTCTGGCACTTGTCGCCCAGAGTTAACTGTCGCTCGTTCCACTACTACCCCAGGTGTGAAGGGTATGGCAGACCACCCCAAGTTGCCAACGGAGATCACGAGACGGATCCTGCATTGTTGCACCTAGTGTGCTATGTAGGTGCACTAGAGGAACTGTTTGATCAAATCACCATTGATCTGATCGCAGCTCGTGGAGAGCTGGTTCGTCGAGCCCCGGCAAGAGAAGAAAACGAGCCCGACGCCGACAACCCAGTCGTGCTGTTCGGACACCCAATCGAGACCTTGAGGTCCACCCCGGCCATCAACCAAGGCACTTTGATGACCCCAGAAGTGCTTTGTCGCCTCTTGGGAGCACACTCCAACGGAGTTGTGGTCAACAACACCCGAGATGGTCATCATCGCTACCCCGAGCCTGCAGCCCCTCAACCCTCTCCAGCTAATTCCGACGAAGAGAACCGTGGAGGAGCCTCGACATCCACAAGGCACGCCTGCTTGGATGTAAACGAGGTAGATTAAGTCACTCCAGTAGTATCGAGTCCCAGTGTATCCCCGCTTTGTAATCTTTTGACCTGGTAGATGAACGCCGCCAGTCGTCATGCCTCTGTTTTAAACGGTAACCTTGCATAACTGTGACCACACACAGTTGTATATTTTCCGGGCACAGCTACCAGAACCACCCCGACAAACACCATAGTGATACGTCACTTTGGTGAGATGTGTATATGTGGCTTTGACCACAACCCTTGGAACCGAGCTGGCAAATTCATTACCTTTCACCACAGTAAAATGACCCAGCTCCGGTGCTATAAGAAGGCCACCGCGAGACCTTGCCAAGCATCCCTCAACTTGTGCACCCTCCTCACAACCATTTCTTGCCATGCCGAGCCCTAGTATTTATCTGAGAACTCCAGATGCAACCCCGGGTAGCTTTGTCAAAATATTGTGGGATTTTACCTGCAGTACCATGGGCGCTACCCGGCCACCCTAGTACGAGCTGTTCAAATCGAGAATCACCCCTTCCACCTCGAGATATTGGGCAGCAGTGCACATCCCTCTCGTAAATCCAAACCAAGACCCAACAGAAGTCTCCTTCGTGGGGAAATCTATGCCGACCCCACATATGGCCGTAGAAGCTGCTGCATACGAAGCGCTTGCTCGCCTTCGATTTGCGGTACGCTATGCCAGCGAACGAGGGTATTATTACTTTCCGAGTCGTGCAGCACCCGGAGGAGTAACATCTTTTCCCGGTGGACAAATTGAGAGAGACCCAGTCCTGGCCAACCTTGTCCAGTACGTCATCGCTCAAGAGTGTTTAACCCAACATGTGATGGGTTACCTCCAGAGCCTCGCGGATTTAAATCCTCAGATCGCCATCGGCAGATCACTGAGGCCCGACCAGGAGAGACACATTCATCGACTAGAAAATCCACTTTCCCCGATAGAAGAGGAGTGTATCCCAGTACCAGAGACGTTCTCTCGGGAACCCGTCCTGTTACCGTTTCAATTTTAGACGTAACTGCAGTGTTTTATTATTGCAAAATTTAATTTTGAGTTGTAACTTATGCGCGGTACCCCGAGTTTGCGCGGCGAGTAAATATCTTAGTTTCTATTAATGTGAGTAGCTCTGTTGCGGTTTGACTCTAGTGTATTACTGTTTTCTCTCACGAGAAATCCTGGAGTGAGATTTCTTTTCCCTGAGTTGCTGCATCTACACCTTCTCACGACGTGGATTATTTTCATTTCACGCAGCACCACGGCAGCAGACTCACAACCATAATCATTCGAGCACATACACTGCTTGCAAAATCTTGCAACTGTGATACAACTAACTGAGCGCCTCCCGACGACAGTTAGCACCCGACACACCCCACCTACTCCTCGTGCTCACCGCCACCGCGGAGAGCCAACACCCGAGCCGTAGCATCGCGACGATCATCAAGGATCATCGCGCACAGGAGCACAGAGAGCCCCAACACCGCTGCCAGCCCTCCGCACAACAGGATCACGTACCAGTCCGGCACCACCGCCGCCATTTGAGCCTCGCCTCGAGCTCCGGCAAACGGAGACAGAGGAGGAAGGAGGAGGAGAAGCGAGGTCAGGTGGGAGGAAGAAGAGAAGAACACCTCGGGCGTTTTATAGCTCGAGCTCGGTGTATGGTGGGCGAGGTCCACCAGCGCCGCCCGTCGCCCGATCGCCGGTGTTCGGGGGCGAATCCTCGGCAAAGGCCGACAACAAGACTGCCGCCAAAGTGAGTGCACGCTGCACCGGCAGCTTAGCACGGCCACAGACTACCACGGTACGGCCTAGATGCCCTACGCGCTAGGCGTCGCCGGTGAAAAGCGCAGGAAAGCGCGCGAGAGAGAGGAAGAAGAAAGAGCCAGAGGAAGAAGAAGAGGCTGACAGTGGGCCCAGGTCCACCTGTTAGCCAGAGAGAGCACTGTGCTCTCGGGTGCGACCAGCGTATATTTTTTTAAATTTAGAATTTATTCTAAATTTATACCTAGCATAGAAATCACTTGTTTTCCCCAAGACCCTGAATTTTCCACGCCGCGCCAGTGTTCCACACTGTGGTTTTGCACCACTTATTGCCCTCTAACTGTAGCCGCTTTTGTTTTAATGCAATTTTGCTATAAAGATAGCTCTTAGCAAATCTCGAGGACGAGATTTTTCGTAAGGGGGGTAGTGTTGTAACACTCCAAGATTTTAACCTTGTTTTGTTAATAAAAATTTTGCCAGGAAATTAAAACTTTTATTTTCTGGGCTCCCTTTTGATGTTTTTGAGACTTTTCCATTTCCTCTTTATCATGGAGTTATTTCCTTCAGTAAATACTTTTCAAATATGTTGTTGGACTTATTTATCCTCTCAAGAAAATCTTTTCTTTTCATCAGGGGAATTAAATTTCTCATAATCTTTATTTTCTTGAAAAAGTGGTTTCCCATGATTTTATGGTCCTATTTGTACTGCAACCCTTTCTTAAATCATTCAAAAATCCCACCAAAATTTGGAGATGTCATGTGATGCTGTTAAATCACTTTTATGCAGATTTATCCGTTATTCATGAAATATTTTGAGCTCTACACCAGTTTTTCAAATCTGGTCCAGTGGACAGATTTGCACTACATCCTATTTAAATATTTCTCTAAAACTTCCACCAATATTATGGGAGATCAGTGGTAGCATGCAATTCAGCCTTATGCAAAAACCCAGCCTTGTTCTTTGAAAATTTTGAGTGAATCAACCTCTTTTCTATTCTGGTCCAACTTGAGGATTTGTACAGCAACCACATTTTTAATTGCTCCTTTATCCTTGACTTCTTTTCGTACTTGTAGTTCTCCCTGATAAACACCTAAGTCCAGGAGCATGCACCCATTGGATCATTTTTGGTTCATGAAGTAATGCCATTTATCTCCTGTCCAGAATTGAAGTTTTTCAAAACTTGCACTAGCAAGTTTGTGCTTTGGACAAACAAACTTCACCACCTTCTTATGCATCTAAAGAGACCCCAGTCTGGAAGATTTGGCCACTCCAAGAAAAGCCTAGGTGCCTGTGGCATTTTGTCAACCACCTTGAGAGCATGGACAGATTTGGCATGAGTTATTGTTTGCACTATGAACTTGGTCTCAGGCCAAACCACCTTGTCCCTTGATTTTCCCTCTATCACTAACCTAGTCCTGTTGCTTGCTAACCTCACCCGAGATCTCTAGCCTGCCCCGGCATTTTGTCGAGCACGTTCCGTGCGTGCTCTGGGCGCGAGCAGAGCACGCGTTTTACACGTGCCGCGCCCAAGCCAACGCGTCGCGCCCCTGGTTTTGCCCTCACTGCAGAGCCGCGCCACACACTCCCCTACTCACCGCAACACGCCAAGCAGCCCTCGCCACGTCTCCGGCAGGCCAGGAGCTAGCCGCCACGGCCGCCTGACAGCCCCTGCTCAGGTCGGCGCCGCCTGAGCCTCTCCCGCTCGCCACCTGCCTCCTGGAGCAGTGCGAGCTCATCCACAAGCGTGTCCCCTAGCGCTCGTCGCCGCCACGACGCCCTAGCTATAGAATGGCGGTCGCCGGCGACCTTATCCGCGACCACCATCGGAACCAACCTCGATCGCCTATTTAAGGAGCCCCGAGCTCGTCCCCGCACGCAGGCAGTCTCAAGCCATCTCCCTAGGACCCCCCCTTGGCCAGCAATCGAACCGGGGAGGCCGTCTTCCCCGACTCCGGCCAGTCCGGCCACCGCCGCCTCCCGGCTCCGTTCGGCGCAACCAGGGCCTCCCGCTATCCACTCTCTTCACCAGGAGCCCCCTCTCCCTCTCGTGAGTCCATCCCCCTTCTCGATTTTGGTCAGGGACCGCCGGAGCCAAAAACTCACCTTGCCCCCAAAGCCACCGGCCGCCGCGAAGCTCGCCGACGGTGATTCCCTCCACCTCCAACGACCCTACAACCACCGAAAGGATCGCCCTAGATCCGCGGATCCATCCCTGCCCTCAGCTCCCCGCAAGGAACCACCGTTCACCAGCGACGATCGCCGGAGTTCCGCCACCTCTCGGGCAGAGGAAGAGGAGGGAAGGTGGACTAGTCAAACCTGACTAGTGGGCCACCTGGACCCACTGTCAGTGACCCACGCACGGTCCACGCTGGATAAGTGGAGGCGCGTTTCCAGAATACGCCTTCGACGTGTACATATATATTCAAACCGTTTTCTTTTCTGTTTTATTTTAAATAACAGATTTTGACCAAAACTTTGACTGTCTATATCTTTTTAATTATAACTCCAAATGAGTTGATTCTTTTTCCTACCTCTCTCAATTATTGTCTAGTTTACTTTGAGATTTATTTGAAAAAAATTCAGACAACTTTTTTGTGCTGTTTTTAAAGTATGTGTTGTTTGAATTCTTTTTTTCAGAAAGCGCCTTATGCAGCAACCGCTTCAACTGTATCACCTGCTCCACCTGATCAAGTGTGAAAATTTCAGACAATTTCTGGCTAAATCTACAAACACAGTATCACCTGCTCCACCAGATGCAGCAGCCGCTTCAACTGTACCAACATCTCAACGAGTTACTCGTTCATTTGCTCCGGAACTGGCCAGTTCCCAAGCTGCCTTCACACCTAACACTACTTCTGAAGCACTGCTGACACAACAAGATTTGGCAAGATCAGATGAACCTCATGAGCATCAACACCAAGACGGTAACCGAGTCAAGTTGCAGTTGCATGCTCCTTTATATGTATTCTCACAGTTTGATGTACACTAACACTTTCCATATTCGTTGTTGAACTAGCACCACGACGCAAGGGGAAACAGACAACATGGATAATGCTTGACAGATTAACAAAATCTAAAGCAGGAAGAATGGAGATCCATTTTGAAGCAGGTTTAAAAAGGCCACGTGATGCTACTGAGTCAGCCAAGTTAGTATCGGAGGCAGCCGCTGTTGCCGTTAGGTGTCATGCACATATCCTCCCAACGTGGATCCAGTACAGGAATGAGAAAGACAATACCCAGTTTTACACCTTCCTTGACCATTTATCCGTAAGTAATGTTATTCATCGCAATTAGTAACATTTTCTTGCTCTGTCGCATACTTTCTAGCTTCCCCCTAATAAGACTCACATTCTTTTTTTAACAGATGAGGTTCAAGTTGGATCCGAAAGATGATGCAACTAAACAAGCATGCACTCATGTTTTTCAGTTTGCTCTGCGACAGTATCGGTACCAGCTTAGAAAATCTCACTTTGAAGGCAAGTCTAACAATGAAATCGCCCAAACATCTCTAGTGGAATATATTACAGATGAAGACTGGACAACCCTCGTTAAACGTTTGTCTGATCCAAAGTATCAGGTAGGCTATATGTATTTGATCAGACCACATATTGAACTTGTATTTATGTATGTTCCTTACAAGTGTATCTTCTTCTAGGCTAACTGTTTGAAGAACAAGACCAACCGTTCTAAACTGAAATTCCAACAGACAACGGGATCTCATAGATATATTTCACACTGCGAGGCTCTTGTAAATAGCTGCTACTTCTTTTTCCGGTGCCATATTATCGTATCTATATTGAATTGTTCCAAATACAGAGGAAATCCTGTGCGGACCAAAAAGAACCTAGACCGAATGCAGTGCAAATATTCAAGGATTGCCACACCAGCAAAATGAAGGGCATGAGCACACCAGTTCAAGCCGCTGTTGTAAGTCCTTACTCCTCCTGCCTTTGAACTGATTGGTACTGTGATGTGTTTATTTAACTACTTGGTTTGCAGCCAATGTCAGTTACTCTGTTCACTTTTAAACATAGTTGTCTTAACATATGATTTCACCTTACATGGTTTAAAAGAGATGAAGGATATTCTTTTGGTCTTGATCCGTAATCTAGTTGTTATGTTCACGTGCGCACACAATGATAAAATAGCCTGTTTGTTTTATATCTGTTTGCCCATGATATGAATGATGTCATACTATGTTCATCTTACTTTAAACCATGTCTCTTTATCCTTAGATGTCAACCAATGTGAGGAAATAGACAATACAGTAGGCATGCTACATGGACATATGTTCCGAAAGTGATTTTATTATGTAGTTGGCACTACAATACATGCTAATGTATTATAGTAGTTCACCAAAATAAGTTATGTATAAACGTGTAACCTACTTTATTTGTTTTTGTCTCATTAGTAACTTATCTGGTACACTAATTTACAAGTTCAAACTTTCAGGAAGCTATGGAACAAATGATTGAACAGCCACAACCACCTGAAGGTGACGAGGCTACCACAAGCACAATGTCACCTCTTGCTGCAGTGCGTCAGTATCTCTCCACTAACCGTGCAAAAAGCACCTTCCTACGTAATGTCGGGTTGGTTGTCAAGGTAACCTTGTCCAAATCGCCTACTGAACAAAATCTTCCTGCTAGACAGAGCGATATATCTGTGCTCCAAACACAAGTCCAATCCCTAATGGACGTCATTTTGGAAACAAGAATAGTGGTTGACAAATTTCGTCAAGATATGAATGGTTTTGAAACCAGACTATCAGACATTCGCTTCGTTGTTCAAGAGCAATGGCGTAAAAAAGGTGAAGATTGTGCTGCTCCATCAGATTCTATTGCCTAAAACATTAGCACTCAGGTCAAATGATCTGTGCTTCTATACAACTGTTGGTGCTTTTATCTACAAGGACAGTAAACTTTATGCCAACATGCCTTTTGTTGTATGGTTGGAATTTATTATGTTGTGATACAACATTTATGATGCTGCCAAAGGCTGCATTAATTACGACACTATTTTTGTATAGTGTAGGTTTATCTTAGTAATGTATTCGGCCGAAAGCTTCGTAGGAGCCCAACATGCCAACATTCGTCAGGCCCATACCAATTGGGCTAAAAATGATTATGGGCCGAAATTTGCATCTAGCCCACTAAAAATATCTGGGCCTAAATCGGCATAAGCTTTCATACATTTATGGTAGGCCTGTGCCCATAGTGGGCCTTTAACGGGCCTAAACATAATTTGGGCCCTTAGTAACAATAGGCCGTTTACAGGTGTAAATATCTCGAGCCCATACAAAACATGGGCCTTTAATAGACCGAAAGTGAGATTGGGCCCTGATTGTGCCATATAACCCACTGGTCTTAGCCGGCCGAAATGGTGGCCCATTTACGATGCGGATCTTTCACAGGCCGAAATTCAAACGGCCCGTAAATGTGCCGAGCTAATACACGGGCCTTTAACAGGCCGGAAGTTTGGTCGGGCTAGATTATCGTCATTTTTATATGGGCCATTAATGGGCCTGATGTGATGTTGGGCCACATATGGCCCATGGATTTCGTCCGACGTTAACAGGCCGAAAATCACAACATGCCGAAAGTGGCCCAAATCTATAGTGGGCCTCTAACAGGCCGAATGTCAGACATGGTTGAATATGACCCAAATCCTTCACGGTCGTTTATGGGCCGAAAGTTTCAATGGCGTGTAAATGGCCCAAATGAAGCAGGACCTTTAACAGGCCGAAAATAGACCGGGCCTTAATTCGGCCCATATACTTAGCGGACTGTTAACGGGCCAGAAGTGACCATGGGCCGCGATGATGACAAGTTTAGGACAGCCCGTTGACGGGATGATTTGACACTAGCCGTACGGGCCTTAACCGAGAATGTTGGGCCTTTAGCTGGGCCGGCCTATTATGGTCTGCAAAATCTTGTGGGCCTTTAGCTGGGCTAGCCCATTGTGGTCCGCTAAATCTTGTGGGCCTTTAGCTATGCCGACCCATTATGGTCTGCAAAATCTTGTGGGCCTTTAGCTGGGTCGGCCCATTATGGTCCACTAAATCTTGTGGGCCTTTAGTTGGGCCAGCCCATTTAAACTTTATGGGCCACTTTTGGCCCAGTCCACGTGACAACATATCATACGCCCATATCGACCGTTGGATGACTGACACCTGTGCCAACGCGGAGCTGATGCGTGGTACCGTCGGCCAATGAGAATTTTACACGTGGAATATCGGCATTGGTCGTGGCTGTTAGCGGGTTATCGAATCCAAAACCGGACCCGATAGCTTAACGGTGTCCCGTTATGGTGGATGCCACGTGTCGGTCACCCTTGACAAAAGCACTTCTCTGACGCGCGATTTATCGTCATGGAAGTGGACACTTCCGTGATGATGATTTTGGTAATGTCATGGAACACTTGTACGACAGCATAGGTATGACTATCTTGATTCTGTCATAAAATCGTCATGGATGTACATGCATGACAAAAAACACGACCTACTGTGACAAACACGTATCATCTCGGAAGTGTATTTTTTTGTAGTGACACTAGTATCCATCCCGAATACCATGCAACGGGTGTTCGAACAGGTCCGGAGAGTGCGACCATGGGAGACAACACCTGCTTCCTTAGTAGTAACATCAGCAGTGGGCTGTATATAGACAAGAAGGGGTGATCCATCAGAATAAGTTGCCAGGTGCCATTCAGTATATGGGGCCTCCTCGTCCTCATGCTCGTGATCATCACAATCGTCATCTCCCCCTTGGTTATAAATTTTTTCAAGTATAGGTGGTGGAATGTTCAGAGGACCTTGGAAATAAAAGAAGAAGGTTAATTAGTAAAGGGAAACATGCTAACCTGCATGCATGTGGATGAAACAATTATAATTATAGTGGAAGACAAACATACCGAAACTACGAGGATCCCATGCAAAAACAGTGCCACAAGTGAAGGCAGCAAACACAAGATCCTCGTATTCAATTGCATCACAGTACTCATCCGTGTACATCAACTGATTTTTGAGAAATATCCATGGACGAACCATGGAATCAGTAACGACGGCAATAGCTTGTCGAAGATAGCAACAACTTCATAGTTCTCGTAATTCCAAGAGCGGCTGGGAACTCGACAAATTGTTATCTTCCATAGACGACAGCCACCATGATCGTATTTGAACGTACATAGATCATCTGTGTGCTCAACCTCAGGGCACTCTGTTATTTTTGGAAGTGGAATCCGCTGACGAGTGTACACATTCACAAGTTCCAACTCGCAATTGTACCCAATATAAACAACCCAATCTTCATTTGCGCCAGCCCAGGCCTTACCCTTAAGCGATGGCATCTTGACATCACACGTATCGTTATCAAGCGGCATCAACTTGCACAAGGCGAGGCCTCCATCATCTGCACCCGTGCGAACAGGCTTATAGCAAAGAAGATAAAGCGAGATCAAACGCTCCTGGACCCTTGGTTTCCTTGTAATGATGTTAGTAGTTGAGTCAAGAATGGTCTTGAACGAACCTGCCAAGCTAGCCGAGGTGATGACGTCGCACCGATCAATGAGTTCCTCCACCACGTCATCTTTCAGATCGGGGCAAGAATAACGGGGTCGTTTCTGGCTTGTTCCCTCCATGGATAAGACGATCGAACAATGGAAGAAGGAAGGGTGAAGGCAAATGGAGGAGGGAGGAAGAGCGTGCGACAGCAGTTCCAAATCGAGAAGGGAAGGCGCAGAGGCGGTGGACGGTTATCGGTACACGAAGAGGCGCCCCGGCCTACATAGACGTCCATTCGGAAATTGTATAAAAGGACTCACCATCGTCTCACTGACATGTTGGAATGGGAGCACATGTCAACGAAACAAGGTGTATCATTTCTCGTGCAAAATTCAATCTGGCTGCGTTGGCCCGAAGTACCGCATTATTTCTCGACTTTATTTTTTAATGGTGTGCCGTCCAGTTTTGAAGCACGACTAACTGGTACTGCATGTAGAGAAAAAATATATATAGGCTAGATCTTCAGTGCTTTCTTGCTAAGGGCTGCCCACTTGCTTCTCACACTATCACCCTCTCTCCAGATCTAAAAAAGACGGTCTCTCTCTCCCTCCTCACCGGTGGTCACAGATCCGCCGGGGAAGAAAAGGACGTGTAGCGTTGACGCACTCCTCGTCGGCGAGCAAGGTCAGGCACTGACGACAAGGCCGTCCTCTCAGACCTAGCGCCCGTGCGTGATGGCCTCCGTCCCCAAGCTCGCTGCCGTAGTGTGTGAGGAGGACGACGACCACGAGCGAAGCCACTTCCCGCTGACCCTCAGGTATGCTACCTCTTTTTGAACCATACCCTTGTTCTGTTGCCCCATCTACCACGTCACTGCATGTGGATCTTTTTCCACTCCACCATCTTCCCAATTTTCAATCCTCTGCTCTGCTGGTCACGCAGACGAAAACCTTAATTTGCACTATTAAAGGAAACCCTACTTCATGCAGACTAGTCCATGTCTGGGTTGAATAAGGAAAGGAAGGGAGAATGTACTGTCCAAGAGAGTAGGCATCGAACCCGCATCTAGGTTGAAAAGGGGAAAATCAGTAGCTAAGGAATGAGTCTCGTGTCTCTTGGTTGAAGAAGGGTAGAAAGGCATGACAATGCAATAGAGAATGACCAGGTCAATCAGTTTGTTGTTCTCATAGGAAAAAGGTGGCTGAAGAGAACAAAAATGGGACGTAATCCACATATGTTGCCTGGATATTTGTTGCTCTGGGAAACCATACCTCCCTCACCACTCTATGCGTCCGTGGAGGTACATCGTACTAGTGCGGCCACTACCTGAATTGGCCTCCCATGCTCTTATTGCCACTTTTTTGCTGTTAAAATAATGCCAGCAGTCAAGTCAAGCAATGCTATTGCTAAAGTGATGCCACATTTAACTAATACCGCACTTAGTCTAATGCCACCGATAAATTTAAGCAATGCCATTTAATGTCACTGGATTATTTCAGGGTTAGCTGTTGACTGTGGGTGTATTAAAGATTTTCCAGCTAAGGCATTCTAATGTTGTTGCATAGCCAGTATACCAATGATGAATCTTGTTACTACCTTCAGATTTTGGCACTGTTAATGCTTATAGATTACATACCTCATTTTCATGAGATAAGTCAATTTTTTTGTACAGCGTCAAGAGGAAAGGTCAAGAGTGGGCACCTCCTCCTCCAGCCGTTCTCTTTGTTCGTTCGATCAAGTTTTTATGTTTGACCGATTATCAAGATTGGGATAGAAATTTTTAGGTCCCCTCGAGTTCGAAATGATATTTACCGTGAAGGTACATGGTTTGCAATTTTTTATACTGTCATTAGTTAATAATGCTAGTTACCATCAGACTTTTGAATTTGGTTTAATGCTCATGCACAGCTAGTATACCAATGCTGAAACTTGTTACCTTTACATTTTGTATTGTTAATTCTAATAGAAATCTTCCAGTGCTAGAGTTTATTGAAATCTGTTCAGTAAAACCATTGTACTGTACTCTGTACTAGAATAACTACTCTACTGTTGCACTAGCCACTCGATTAGTGTATATTTGTACTATTCTAATGGTGTTGCATTAGCGTATGGACATAAATAAAGTGTGGCAATCTTTCCCAGATATGTGCTCAAGAAAACTACTACCTGTTTTTCTAAATACTAGACGTTGGGTAGTTTAAATTGAACTGCGAAAACGTCTTATATTAAGGAACAGAGGGTGTAGAGTTCACTCAAATTATCCCGGTAAAGCTAGTCACACCTTTGTTAAAATTAATGTTCATTATGTTATCGGAGGAGGTCTGTATGTTTGTCTCTAATGCTGTCGACTACATACCTGACATCATGATGTAATGTTAAGTCATTTCCTTTTGTACAGTGTCACTAAATTGTCAAAGCGTTGATGACATTTTTTTAGTTGAACTCCACAAAATATGCTTAAAAGAAGAGGAAAGGTCAGGAATCGATCATTCTTTCAGAAAGAACTATATATGCCTTCCTGACATCAGCCGATGTTGCCTTATTTATTTCTTCAAATAGGTGGTTAGAAACAGTCTTGCTACCTTTTCCCATTTAGAAATTGGAATGCTTATATTTGTGAGTCTATGCTTCAACTAGTGCCACTTTTATAGTAATCACACTTTCAATATCTATGCAAACAGGGATGCTCGATTTTAGTGGAACTGCACAAAAAGTCCAAATGGTTCAACATTAGGAGCATGTTTTCTTCCAAACCTTTATATCCAATTGGTGGCACTATGAGCCGTTCATTACGAAAGTACATGGTTTGCTACTATCTTGCTACACTTTTTGTACTGTCATTATATAGTAATACTAGTGGTTTGCATGTGAATTTGTTGGCAGGGTGGACCTACATTGGAGGTGGACGACATGATTTCAATGATTGGATGCTCAATTTCGGTTGTATCGATTTCACCTCTTCCATCACTGGTAACATGGATATCCTTGGGCTGATGAAGAATAGGCGCTATATTTCTGCTCTAAACCAGCAAATCAATTCAGTATGAAATTGTCCAGGGCAAAACATGATTGTATCATATTGTCCAGTGCAAAACATGACAGATGCTAAGCAGAAGAGATGTGTTTAAACCGAGAATGCAAGGTGTGGTATATGTTTACTAGCTGCTTGATATTTGCACAGACAGAGATGTCTGCCCGTTGCTATTTGGCAAAGAAATAAAGTGACCGCAATTTTGGTTGAACTGCACAAGAGAATAGTATAGTCACTGCATGTAGTGCCATTTGAAAATAGACACAGAAAGATTGGATAGTCACTTCATGGACTGCATAAAATTAGTACTATACAATTTATTGGCCAACACTAGGTGCTTCATTGATTTGGTCTGATTATACAATGGGCATCATTTTGCCTAAGTTAAAGTTTGTATTCCGAAAATAGGCTCGCCATGTGATCGAGAGAAGACCAAATCATATTGCAGTGGATATTCCTCCATCATGTGTGGTTCATTCTCATGGTTCCAGCTGTTGGTGAAACTACTTACGTTTGCAAGAGGAATTGTAGACTTCACAAACAAATTTGTCTTTCAGTCTGTACTGAATGTTGGCCAAGAGAAGCATCCATGTTAGTAGGAAGAACATATGTTTTTTCTAAATATTTGCTTTTGGAGCTACATATTTGTACATGATATGTGAATCATTGAGATGCATTAACATGTTGATCTTATGTACGGGAATAGTGCTAGTTGGTTTTGAATTTGGGCTACTAATGTGAACATATTACAATGCCATGCCTGTGAGTCTCATGTGAACATTTCGAACGGATCGGCTCTTACTGTTGTGCACAACATGATCCTTATTTCTTTGTTCTCAGTGTTTACAAGTTACTAACAGTTCCTTATTTTTGTTCGCTCAGTGTTTACAAGTTACTGATCGATCACTAGCTAGCCTACAAATGCGCTCTTGGCAGTTTTAGTTGCGACGCAAGATCCGAAGTGGCAATTTTTTGAATAAAAATGCCTACCTCTGAAGAAACTGACAAGCTGCTCTGAAGAAAATGCCATGCGAATCTGAAGAAACCGCCAGCAAAAACGTTCGCAAATTCCCCATCTCCCAGCTAACGTTCATCAGCTAATGCGATCGTACACGTACACCATCCGACCTACTCGATCCTACACGTACACTATCCGACCTACTCGATCCTACACGGATAAATGGCGGATCACACACGTACTACCTCCTTTCCAATTTGCAGGGCTAAGTTCAAGAAACGACCTACTCGATCCTACACAAATAAATAGCGGCTCACACACGTACTAGTGCCTCCTTTCCGGTTTGCAGGGCTTAATTAAAAAATCTCACCAACCAAGGTACTCCCTCCATCCGAGTTTATTAGTCCTGTGAGCCAAAGCAGCAAGACCAAGGCATGGCAATAATTAACTGCATGCAGAAGTTTAAGCCTAATTAACTCCAGCGATTTAAGTGGCTGCATCATGCGTCTCTTTGCGACTCGTTGCATGCTGCTCCGTGTACTGGCTGCGAGCGATTCTGAGTGGCTGCATGCAGCCGGCCGTAATTAAGGTAGCTAACTGATGCGAAAAAAGATGCGCTTTAACTGTTGCGGGCCTTTTAAATCCGTGGAATCATTTTTGACAAGGAGGGAGTACCTCATCTGGATGATTCGATTGCACTCGTTTGACCGTCATGCCGGCGTTCGACCAAGCACGGACGGGACGGGACGGCACAATCATAATTTCAGTTTTTCTAGTTTTCCATGGCAAGCTGGCGCGCTAAGCCATGCCTGCTTATGCATGGAATTCCGATGACTGCGACGACCGCAGCGTTTCCCGCAACACGCTAGTTCGCCTACCTTCCGCCGATAATTACTGTTTCCCGGGCTTCTCGAGTGGCACCATCACCCAAATCGCCCTATCCTCATAAGCCCCCACCGGCCCGATGTTGCTCGCCACTTATCCTCGCTCTCGCCACGTCCGCCATGCCCCTGCCCGTCCGCGATAGGAGACGCCGGAGGCATTCACCGCCGGAACTAGTGTTCGGTGTTTCACCGGAAGGCAGACAGAGGGAGGAGGCATTCTATTGGTCTTTAGATGGCAATGCGGAGTATGAGGATTTGTTGGAGTGCGACCGCCTGACGGAGGAGCAACGTATTGCCGATTTGCGCCGCCAGCAGGACATGGAGCAGCAGCGCACCGACGCTCTGAGTTGCGAGCACAGCGCCCGCAACTGGGCCGACTACCTGGAGGCTGGCGCCCGGCAAATAGCCCTGGAGGCTGTCGGGCATGCACGCGTTCGCGACGCCGAATTTTACTACAAGCTCGTCAAGTGGGTTTCCCGCTTAGAAGCCGGAGCTTCGGTGGACCACGCCGGCATGGAAAGGGCCAACGCACGCGAGCAACATGCTCTATCGCACCGCTGGCAAGTCCGAGGCGAGGTGGAGGACGCCGGTGCCGGCGTATAGCGTGTACCGCAGATGGCGGCCGACATCTTCTAGTTAGCTAATAGTAAGTTAGTACTTGTACACTACTAGAGTATTAGTCACTACTAGGGAAAACCTTATACACAGAATCTTAGCAGCAGCGTGGTTTAAAAACAAACGCTACTGCTAATAGCAGTAGCGAGCTCTAGGAAACCGCGCTACTAACATCCCGGTAGTAGTAGCACCCTAGGTGAAACAAACGCTACTACTATAATTGCCACGGCGTTGCCTCCAGGCTAGATATAGTAGTATCGCCCTTCTCCTGAACGCGCTACTGCTATAGTACTTAGTAGCAGCGTTTTTCATCAAAACTCGCTGCTGCTAAGTATCACCGCAACTAATTAAGTTTAGCCCCATACTGCTAAGTGAACAAGGTGTTTACCACCTTAAATATGTTACTTCTCAAACTATCTCGAGCACTTGGTCTTCATTGAACTATAAGTGTAGGATTTGTGGCTGCAATATGAATCTTCGCATGTGCCTATACAGGTACGGTGAAGATTCATGTTGACTATTTAGATTCTACACAAAAAGATCAATGATGACCAATGTATATTTTTGATGTTTTTACATGCTTAGACTTATAACATTTTTCTAGGACAAAGCGCTACTCATATTGGGATAAACAAAAGAAATAACTGCTTCCTTTAGCAGTAGCGTTTTTCTCTAAAACGCACTATAGCTAAATTAGCTATAGTGCGTTTCCTTAAGAGCGCTATGCTTGTTCGACGTAACCACCCGAGGCTCAAAATTTTGCTAAGTCCTCCTTTCCCCCCTGTTCCCCTACTCCTCTGTTGCCGCCGCCTGAGCCCGAGCCTGCCCTCACCACCGCCGCCCGAGGCCGCCCTCAACCTCACTGCCGCCGCCCGCCGCCGCTCTCGACCTCACCGTCACCGCCCTCGACCTCACCGCCGCCGCCCGAGCCTGCCCTAGACAGCCGCCTCCTGATCCCGAGCCCGCCCTCGCCGCCCCTACCTCCGTCGCCGAGCACCTCCCCGCCACCGTCTCTCCCCTCTCTGTAAGCCCCCCACCGCTCCCCCACCCCTCTCTCTCTCTGCTTAGTTAGTAGATGGTTTTTAGTAGTAGTAGATTTTAATTTAGGGTTCATAGATAATGATTTTTAGTAGTAGTAGATGTTAATTAGTAGTATGGTACTAGTTAACTAGGGCAGTATGGCTAATAGTAGATGTTTTTACTATTGTATAATGTAGTTTTTTTACTGTTTTACTAAGTGTTTAAAACAATTAGTAAGTAAATTAATAAACTAGCTGAACTAGTTGAATTAATAGAACTAATGTATTTTTAATAAGAGAAGTAATATAACTAGTTGAACTACTTTATTTTTAGAAAGAACTAGTTTTTTCTATTTATAGTAAGTTTATATTTGGTAAGAACTAGTTGAATTAATTGAACTAGTTGAACATGTCATATTTGTTGTTATTTTTTAGTTTAAGCAATTATTTGGGATGTATTAGTGATAACTTATAGGGTTTTTGTTTTTGTAGAAATTAAGGAGCCCCTCCTTCATCCCTGCTGTCGTTCCCGTCACCGACCACCTCCGACCTCAAGGTGAGACCAGCGAAATCTCCATGTCAGTATGAGTCCTATAAGATATGATGTAGATAAAAACATGTATATCATGTGTTGCTCAAATAGGATATGTGGTTGCCCAAGTGGCTGGTCATGTTCAGGTTACACCTTCGAGTGGCCTATGTTTTGCCGGAGTGTTGATTAATTTCTGTTCCGGCAAATTTCATGTTCTCGATATGTCCTTTTTAGCAAAGGTCATGCCATATTTTTCCATGAATTCTTGCATGACTTGTGCTAGAATATGTAGGAAATATCGAGTGGCCTGGATTTTCTCGAAAAATAATTAAATGACATTTCGACAGATCGATAGTCAACCCGTGATGAATAATAATGATCTAATTTAGGTTTTTTAGTACATATATTTAATTGTACAAGTTTAATCTTTGAATTATGAACATAGGAAATGTCGTACTCAGATGACGAAAGTCTCCCAGGGAAGTGCAGCTGGTGCCACGACGATCGAGGTTTGTGCAACAGGCCTCACCTGGATGAAGATCGGTGCTTCAGCATTAAGCTCGAGGAGACCTTCGATGTTGAAATGGTACGCAATGACGACAAGTGTTTTTTTCGTAATTAAGCACGACTTCAACTATTTCAACGTCTAATTTTCATCTTTTACAATTCGACTAGCTTATCCCGTGCCATGCAAGACGCTATGTCTTGGAGAGGATGGGTTACGAAGACCATGAAAATTTTGAAACAAAGAAAATACATCAAAGGACCAATTATGATATGGATTTTGAAGAAAATATGTACAATTCTCAGAGCGTAACCCATTTTGGTTGCCAAAATTGGGAAGCACTTTGCAAAATGTATGGTTTTTATGAGGATATGATTATCACCATGGATCTTGGTAATCCTGACATCGAGCAAGACAATATGGACATTTGGGTCCTTGTTGATATGCTTCTGATTCTACCGCTATGTGATTTTCTCAAACATAGTTATTAACTAATTTATATTGTTTATTTCAAAATAGTTGACGGCTTATTTCCATTGACAACTTATTTTCATTCTTCAAGGAATGTGCGGAAGATGGTAGACAAAACCCACTACACCGAGGCTCCGAATTAACTTATAAGGAGAAAAATCATCTGGTCGCATTTTGTACTGATCTTGAGAATTGCAATAACTATTATCGAACTCCTCCAAATTATGGTGAATACGTGCCAATCGTGCACGTGTTGAACCACGGTAACTTCTATGGAGATACCCTGGAAAGATTTTTTACGATTACGACATCTGTGCATCTTCTGCTAACTACGAAGTTATTACTATGTTTCTCAACAGAAAATCCCGATGGATTGTGTGCCTCATCTGATGTATCAGAATGCCCGCCTTGATGTTCTGAACATACAGCCAGGTCATCCTACTGATCTCACCTGTGCAGATCGGATTTCTAAAACCGGTGAACACATGCTAATCAAAGAATGGAAAAAATGTTTGGACAGTCGTAAGGAGGTTCTTGGAAGCAACATTGCTTAAAAGGCAAGAATTGGAGACATGATAATCTCCATTCTCCATAATGGAGAGTCAGGGGCTATCCTGTTTTTTGCTATTTTACCTTAGAGAATATAGTAGGTCCCAAGAGAATGTAGTAGGTCCTATGAGGTACAATATGTTTATTATGTGGTACAATGTGTTAGAGTTGATGATGACGAGTAGTTGTGATTATGATTAGTGACCAACTTGCTATGTGATGTCTCATTGATAAAAACGATGATCATGAGGAGGTCTTATATGACAATGATGTATTATGATGATAAGTTGTTAATGATATGATGATGATTTTTATTATATTATTGGGTGAAAGAACTACGGATTAGTTTCAAGTGTATGTCCATCCACTTGAAACTAGTCCATGGTTCTATCACCCTGTGATGTAATAACTCATTATGATGTAAAAACAATCTCTAAATTGCTATCGTATGAAATTTTTTATAAAGGTGTATGAATAGAACATGAAATAAAAGTGAAATCCGGAATAATAGTAGTAGCGCGAGCTGAGAGGAGCGCTACTAGTAATTACCAGTAGCGCTCTTTAGTGAAAGCGCTACTACTAAGTCGGTATAGCAGTAGCTTGGATTAACAGACGCTACTACCAACCTTTAGCTGTAGCGCCTTACTAGTAGTGCCATACCCAGCACTACTGATAGGCATTATTCCCGTGCTACTGCTAGGGTTTTCCCTAGTAGTGAGTGGGATTAGAGAGTTAACTTGCTATGATGGTTGTCAACGTGGAAGGTCAGTACTCTATATCTGGATCAGACCTGTTACTTTGCTCTGAATATTGAAGTTTCCGTTTGAACGTATGGAATGGGTTGTTATTATTTTAAGTGGGTTGTATTTGTCCGCCACGGGTTTAGAGGCTGACTTGTGGGCCTACCAGGTTGACGCGTACACAATCAGGAGATGATTGTACGTGGAGAGGATGACAGCGGGGACCCACCAAGGTCATGGCAGTACGCAAGCAAGTGCCTCCTTATTTCAAGCCAATAAAAAATGGCTCCTCCTAATGGATTTCTGACATATGGGTCCCATGCCATTGTCAACGTAGCCAATAAATGAGATAATTGCGCAACGAGCGGCTGACACCAGGGACCCAACAGCTTGCCCAGTTATTTTTGTTTTGGGTTAATTTGATAAATGCCACTCCAAATCTGGTGATTCTGAGAAATGCTACTGCAATTTCCAAACTTTGAAAAATGCCATTTCATGCCATTTCTAGTGGCATTTCTCGAAGTCTGGAGTGACGTTTTTCAAAGTTTGCAAATTGCAGTGGCGTTTTTCAAAATTTGCAAAAATGGCAGTGGCATTTTTCAAAGTTTGAAAATTGCAGTGGCATTTTTATGAATCGCCATAATTGGAGTGGCATTTATCTAATTTGTTTTTGAGACGGAAGCAGGGTGTCAACTGGGCTGTGCGGGGCACTCTGGCCTGTCTAGACAGCCTTTTCTTTTATGTTTACCACAAACCAGCCCAGTAGTTTTTTTGTTCTTTCTGAAAATGGCTAGCTCAGTTTTTTGTGATTTGTCAAGTAAGTCGCTTTGTCAGGCCTGTTGGGCCGCAAACTTTCAAGACGAGGAGAGCTTCATTCGGCTGGCCGAGAAAATGGCCTATCAGTAATGAGAAATGGGTTGTACATTTTTAGAACACATCAAACCGACAATTAGTTTCAAATTTATTTTTCATTTCGAGATTTTAAATTGCATTGATTTTTATGCATGGACAATTTGTTGGATTTTATATTGATATACATTTATTTTTTAAATCAGTTTAAATGTGACTCGAAATTTCGGGATTAAAAACGGTTCGGACCGCACCGAAATATGCAAATTTTCGTATAATTTTTTAACCGTGGCCACAATATGGGCTGTAATGCTAACAAAAATAATATGGGCTCCAAAAAACAATAAGAATTAGCAAATGGGCTGTAAATTATTAGATATAATGGCAGATGGGTTGTATGTTGTTTCCCACAGATTTGAGGCTTTCCTAAAAAAAGGTTGAGGCACAAGCAGTGACTGTTGGATGTCCATCCATTGGCCGTCGTACTTCTCCAATCTCTGCTCTTCCTGCTCCAGCCGCTCAAACAAGCGGCGGCATGACTGCCTCCTCCCTCCTCCCGCGGTCGGCTGTGCTGCCGTGCAGGCCTCACCGCCCCACCGTACTCCCATCGCTGGCCTAGCCATCCCTCTACTCACCACACTTGCTCTTATTCTCACCAGTCAACCCTCGTACTCCGCACCATGTGGGCAGCCACTGCAGTGTCTTCCCCTGCTCTGTGTCGTCCCCTTCGTAGGCCTCGCCGTCGTCCATCGCCCTGGTGCTCTCGGCGCGGCTGGTCAATGTGGTCAAGGAACGACATCCATTGCAAGTGGACTATACGTGGAGAGGCTGACAGCTGGATCCACGGCCGCACACAAGGAAATGCCTCCTTGTTACGCACAAAATAATGATTCCTCCACCTGACATCTGGGACCCACCGGAAGGGCCTCTATATTTCACGAAAAATATGTTCCCCCGCTGACAGCTCGGACCCACGAGCTATATCTTCGCACGCAAGGAAGTGCCTCATATTGCGCACAAAGAAATGAATACTCCCCCTGCTAGCTGGTACCCAGCATAGTGGGAGGCTGACTTGTGGGCCTACTAAGTTGACGGGGACGGAGGGCTGTGTCAACTTAGTCAATATGAACGATTCTAGCTCGAGTGATCGTACGATGTCCATCCAACGGCTAGTGCTTCTTCAACCTCTGGTCTTCTTGCTCCAGCCGCCCAGAGCAGCACCGGTCGTGCCGCCTGCTCCTGTCTCCCGTGGCCGGCTGTGCTACCGCGGAGGCCTCACCGCCCCTACTACTCCTACCGCTGGCCAGGCCCTGCGGCGACCGCAGCCTCACACCGCAGTCGAACCAGTGAACCCTCGTACTCCCCTTCGCGTGGGATTCCACTGCCGTCTCTTCCCCGGCTCCGTGTCGTCCCCTTCCTAGGCCTCGCAATAGTCCACCGCCCTGGTGCATTCGGCTCGGCGTGGTCGATGTGGTCAAGGAATGACTTCCATCGAAAGAGTACTGTTCATGGAGAGGCTGACAGTTGGGTCCACGGCCGCATCAAGGAAGTGCCTCCTTATTACGTGCAAAAAAACATTTCCCCCTGACAGCTGGGACCCACCAGCTACATCTTCGCACGCAAGGAAGTGCCTGATAGTTGGGGCTCACCTAGTCGAAGCGTACGTAGCGTTGTCATTCTGGTCACGAACATGTACGTACATACAATCGGTATGTCTACAGGCTGCGGCGATGAACCGTGGCCGTATAAGGAAGGGCACGTGTCATAGTAGAGGCGCGCACGTAGCATGTACACGTACGTACATCGGCCATGTTGCAAGAAAGTAAATACGGCCACGTACATACATACGGGCGGGTTCTCAAACGCCTACTCACGCATACGTACAACCATGGCTTGTGTACATGGTTGTGGCTGGGTCGGAACGGAGAAACTGCGTCTTCATCGTGTTCATCGGGATCCAACCAGCTTGGACGGAACAGGCGATGGAAACGAGGCCTGGCGTACCGCAGAACAGAGGAAACAGCCTTGTGTTCGACCGACCACGGTGGAAACGGGATCCTGTTCATCGGGAGGGGTCTGGCATACCACAAAACGGAGGAAACGGACCTCCTACGATGGAAACGGGGTCCTGTTGATTGGGAGGGGTGTGGTGTACCGCAAAATGGAGGAAACGGACTTGTGTTGGAGCGCTACGGTCGAAACAGGGGTCGTGTTCATCGGGAGGGGTGTGGCGTACCGCAAAACGGGACTCCACGGGATACTGTTCATCTCCACTGTTGACTGCCTCCACGGGCTACTATTCATCCAGCCCTCCACCGGCTATTATTCAACCAGCCCTCCACCGGCTACTGTTCAACCAGCCCTCCACAGGGTCCTGTTCATCCAGCCCTCCACGGGGTCCTGTTCATCCACCGGCTCGATCGATCGGGTTACTGTTCATCCAGCGGCAACAGCCTCTACTACCACGGGGTCTTGTTCATCCAACCCCCCATAGGGAACTGTTCATCCAAACCCCGTCAATAACGCTCACTGTTCATCTAGGGAAGGAGGCAGTAGTGTTCGAACGGCTTCAGTTAGCAGCAGTAGCGAAGGAATCACTCGGGTTCAGTTAACAACAAGGGATCGATTGACCGCTCGGGTTCAATAAAGCGTAGCCTGCAGTGCAATCGCTCGGGTTCAGTTAGCGCCCAATGACTCGCACACACGTGCATACGTACGAGAGAAACGCGCATCGCTCGGGCCCCGACCACCCACCGTAACCGGGAACTCCCCGATATTTTCCTCACCCTCGCTTCTACCACGGTTTTTCCCGTCATGGACGGCCCAAAGAATGTGACGTAGCTGCGTCTCCGGCCCGCCCTGGACGAAAAGCCCATTTTCTGTCATGATTTTTTGTCATAGACGTAGGTCCCCACCACATCTATGATGATACCGGGTTTTGTCACAATTATTGTCATAGAAGTGTCATAAGTATGACAGAATTTTTTTTTGTTCGGCCCAAAATGTCACGGATGTGTCTTTTTTTGTAGTGGTGTGTATAAGTTCCAACAGCTCGAACGCCCTCTTGGACCTCTTTGCAAAAGGAGACTTAGTCATCTTGCCGAGCAAGCACGATTCACATGTCTCGAACGACCCGAAGTCGGACAAAGTTAGGAGTCCGTCATCATGGAGCTTCATCATGCACTTCAGACGAATTTGCCCAAGCCGGTAATGCTAGAAGTATGTTGGATTTATCTCATTAGGCTTATGCCTCTTGACATTCACATTATAGACCAATTCTGTTTCTAGATTCAATATAAATAGCACATCAACAATGGGTGCAAGCCGTGAAACATACCATTCAAATAAAACAAACAACTATTGTCCTTTAAATTGAATTGATAACCCTGACTCATCAAGCATGAGGCTGAAATAATGTTCCGACTGAGTACAGGAATGTAATAACAATTATTAAATTCAAAAATAAATCAAGAAGGAAGATGGAGCTCCATCGTGCCGACCTCCAACACATCCACTCTTGCTTTGTTGCCGACCCTGATGTCAATCTCCCCATGTGCCACACGCCTAGTTCTTACCAGCCCCTGCATCGAGTTGCATCTGGTATCAAATACCCCAGAGCTACTTGGTATGTCAGCAAGGTAAATTTCTATAACATATAGAACAAGTGTACCTTTGCCTAAAGAAGCATTTCAACCTTCTTGCTATGCTCATCAAGCCACTTGCTATAGTTCCTTTTCCAGTGACCAGGTTCCTTGCAATGATTGCAAATGGTCCCCGTGTCTGGTCCTGAATTCCATGCAGCGGTGGAGGTTACCATCTCAGTGCCCTTTGCCTTAGCCTTCTTCTTGGACCAACTCTTCTTGAACTTTGCCGATTTCAGCACCATCAACACTTGATGCGTTCCTTTCTTAATATCCTGTTATGCGACCTTGAGCATCCCATGCAATTCAGTCAGCTTATTATCCATGTAGTTCATATGATAGTTTGATATGAACGTCCCATAGCTAGCTAGAAGAGATCCCAGAACTACATTGGTAGCCAGCTCATCCAAGAGCAGGAAGCCTAACCGATCCAAATCTTGCATGTATTCGATCATGTTGATCACATGCGGGCTTAGTGGATCACCTTCCTCCAGCTTACAATCCATCAAGGATTGCCAGACGTTGAACCTTTTCATCCTAGCATGCACCTGAAACATGCTCTTGAGACTCTCGATCATATCAAAAGCCCCAATACCTTCGAAATTCTGCTGCAAATCGGGGTCCATACAAGCCAACATGAGGCGGCTGATCTCGTTTGATTCATCAACAAGTTTTTGGTAGGCATTCCTGGTTGTGGCATTACCATTATCGATAGGTTCCTCTGGAAGTGGGTCCTCTAGAACATGTTCCTTTTATCGTGTTTGAGAACAATTCTCAAATTTCTATACCAGGTGGTAAAGTTTGTTCCATTCAGTTTATCCTTTTCCATAATTGATTTCAATGCAAAGTTGGGTTGAGCAGGTGGTGCCATTAATCTACAAAAGAAAAATATGCTATCACTAAGCAATGTATTTATGTAGAGTAATTCAAGCCTTAAATAGAAATACTCCAACTGAAGTCGGCATCCTTCCACAAACTCTCAGTGATCCAGGATCCGACTAGCGCATGCGACTAGTGAGCTTTAGCATCACTGCGAGCCAACGTGCCTATTCGGTAAGCAACAACTTGTTAATCGTATCTCTATACGACTCTTGTTGGTCGAGTAGGTATCTTATACCCCGGGTCCCAACCTTCTTTGCCACAAGGCCCAAAACCGTTTTGATAGTCTTGCCAAGTCAACCTGATGCAGTGCATGTCCGTGTCTAGCATGAACCCTTTAGTTCAAGGACACCTAGCAGCACCCCAATTTTATGATCCCGCTACTAGACGTACTTGAAATGCAAAGGTGCAACATCTGGGATGGAAATTTGCTTGATATTAACGAGAGATCTTTCTACCATTTTCACATGCATAGAAACTAAGCAGCACAATCACAAATAAACATATATTGTGAAATATTATAGCTCCTTCATGGATGTCCTTCCATGGTGGCTCCAACTCCAATGAGCAGGTGGGCACTCCATCTTGTTCGTCACACCGGGATGCCAAAGCCTCGAACTTGATCTCTGTCCTCCAAGTACTACAACTAGTAATGAATTTTACAGAGAATCTCAAGCCGACATGCAGGTCGTTATTATACATTATAATGACAGCTCTTTGGCTCCTGCCTCCTAACAAATCATGATGCATAGTCCATGTATAATTTACACGCATGCATAACATACAAATGAGCCATACTATTCACACCAAACTTGCAGAACAAAGTTATGCATAGAATCGCATTCTACCGGTTTGAGTGATCGTGCACTAAATACAAGGCGGTACACACAGGGGGGTCCCATATGTACTCCGATCACACTGAATTTGTGTAGTTGATCTCATCGATTTCGATTGAAAGAAAATATAGCCACATTGATTCCCATATGTAGTTCATCTCATCAACCGTGCACATAACCGATCTCACAAATGATAATAGATCTCATCTGCTGCCTCCACATATCAAATAGCCATACAATCTGAATCAAATCCTATAGCAGAGGCTCTGATATCATGGTTGGGTCCTACGCGCTCGGGTGTGTCGACTGCAAATTAATTTTTTTCCTACGCGTAGATCAAACAAGGAACATGCTACGGGAGATGGATCACGGATCATTACTACTAGACGCGCAGTGCCGTGTAGCGGAAGAAGAGTTGGGGCAGCGCATCCACGAGGTTCGTCTCCTCCTCATCGGATCTCCCTCGAACAACCGGTCGTCGGAGCCCACATACTCGTGCACCAGAGCGGCGAAAGTGCATCGCCTCTAACGGTATCCGCACGTGTAGGAGGAAGACCATGCAATAGACTGCTAGGTTCGATCGCACAGCCTGTAGCGAGTGGAGGTGGCTATTTGTCACACATGCAAAACCTAGTGACAGCGCTGAGCGATCAACCAAATGAGTGTGCCGCACCTCCACCATATATAGGCATTCGTCGCGGGTTCAACACTTAGGCCTCGCACGGACCCTAAAGCCAAGAGTCTGTTCGGCTTGGAGTTGAGTCCGAGTAGGATCGCATCTAACTCATATGGAGTTGGATCTGACCTTGATAACCCACAAGTATAGGGGATCGCAACAGTTTTCGAGGGTAGAGTATTCAACCCAAATTTATATATTCGACACAAGGGGAGCCAAAGACTATTTGAAGGTATTGGCAGCTGAGTTGTCAATTCAACCACACCTGGAGATTAATTATCTGCAGCAAGTAATCAGTAGCAAAGTAATATGATAGTTTTGATAGTGGTGATAGTATCAATTGTAACGGTAATAGTGGTAGCAGTAATTTTGTAGCAAGTGTAACAGTGATGATAGCAGTAGTAACTTAGCAAAAAAAATATAAGATAAATTCGTAGGCATTGGATCAGTGACATGTTGGATGATATTCATCATGAGACATTTGTAACCTAGGGCGTTACGGCACTAGCTCCAGTTTGTCAATATAATGTAGGCATGTATTCCGTAAATAGTCATACGTGCTTATGGAAAGAACTTGCATGAAATCTTTTGTCCTACCCTCCCGTGGTAGCGGGGTCCATATTGGAAACTAAGGGATATTAAGGCCTCATTTTAATAGAGAACCGGAACAAAGCATTAACACATAGTGAATACATGAACTCCTCAAACTACGATCATCACCGAGAGTGGTCCCGACTATTGTCATTCCGGGGTTGCCGGATCATAACACGTAGTAGGTGACTATAACTTGCAAGATCGGTCTAAAACATGGATATAATGATGATAACATAAACGGTTCAGATCTGAGTTCATGGCACCCGGGCCCAAAGTGACAAGCATTAAGCACCGCAAAGTCTTAGCAACATCAATCTTAGAACATAGTGGATACTAGGGATCAAGCCCTAACAAAACTAACTCGATTACCTAATGAATCTCATCCAACTCCTCACCAACCAGCGAGCCTACGAAGGAATTACTCACTCCCGGTGGGGACCATCATGGAATTGGTGATGGAGAAGGGTTGGTGATGATGAAGAACAAAGATCCCCCTCTACGAAGCCCCAAACAGACTCCAGATCTGGCCTCCCGATGAAGAACATGAGGTGACAACGGCTCCGTCTCGTGGATCGCAATAATTCTTTCTCCCTGATTTTTTTGGAAAAATAGGATTTTATAGCATCGGTTTCAAGGTTTGTGGGGCCACCAGGTGGGGACAACCCACCTGGGCGCACCAGGAGAGGGGGCGCGCCCTGGTGGGTTGTGCCCACCCATGTGCCCCCTCTTTGGTGGATCTTGGCTCCAGAAATTCTTATTTATTGTATATAAATTCCTCGCAAAGTTTCATTCCATTCCGAGAACTTTTATTTCTGCACAAAAACAACACCAGGGTAGTTCTGCTGAAAACATCGTCAATCCGGGGTTAGTTTCCTTCAAATCATGCAAATTAGAGTCCAAAACAAGAGGAAAAGTGTTCGGAAAAGTAGATACGTTGGAGACGTATCAACTCCCCCAAGTTTAAACCTTTGCTTGTACTCAAGCAATTCAGTTGATAAACTGAAAGTGAAAAAGAAAAACTTTTACAAACTCTTTTGCTCTTGTTTGCATAAATAAGCTTAAACAGCACCCAGATTTTCAGCCAACATTATAACTAACCATGTCGACAATAACTGTTATAGATTATAATGACTCATATCTATGACATAATCAGCTAGCGAGCAATAATAAGATATCTCAAACAGCAACACATTGTCAAAACAACCATAATATAATATCACAATAGTGGTATCTCGCTAGCCCTTTCTAAGACCGCAAAACATAAATGCAGAGCACCTCCAAAGTTCAAGCAGCGACTAAACATTGTAATTCATGGTAGAAAAGATCCAGTCATGATGCACCCAACATTAGCTACACACAATGCATAAGTCATGACAGATGTGCTCTCTGGTTCTAGTGCTTCTTTTAGAAGGTGATGACGCAACATAAAAGTAAATAGATAGTCCCTTCGCAGAGGGAAGCAGTGATTTGCAGAAGTGCCACACCTCAAGTTTTTAAAAGAGAGGTAAATGATATTTTGAGACATGCACCCTTCTCATTTACTTCACGACCATTAGTTATCAATATCTTCCATGCTAAGCACGCTAGTGGCGGTTCCCAAGCGATAAAAGTAAAGCTTTTGACTCCATTGGGAGATTCTGTTTGATTATTTAAGAGATTAACTCTTTTTCAGTTTGCAGTTTGGGACTGGGCATCCCTATTACCGCAATTTTCTCGTGCGATGGCGAGTGAATAAACACTCGACCCGAGAATAACCCGCTTAGCATGGAAGATACTGACCACCTCCTGTCGTTCCATGAACGATCTAGGCACGCAAAAGGATATTTATTTAGAAGTTTTTAGAGGTGGGACATGCAAATTAACTTAGGATGGCAGGGTAATACCGCATATAGGTAGGTATGGTGGACTCATCTGGAATAACTTTTGAGTTCAAGTTTTTTGATGTACAAGCAGAATTCCCACTTAGTATAGGCGAAGGCTAGCAATTAGATTGAGAAATGGCCAGCTAGAGAGCAACAACGGTCATAAACATGCGTTATGCATAACTAACATTGGACACAAGCATGAGTAGGATATGAACACCATGAACATAAATATCATAGAGGCTGTGTTGGTTTTGATTCAACTACATGCATGAACATGTGCCAAGTCAAGCCACTCGAACATTCAGAGGAGGATACCATATCATCATACTATATCACAATCATTTTAATGCAATGCTCATATCCAAGATAAATCATTATTCACTCCCAGCTACTTATGCATTGCATGAGAAACTATAATCTCTAATTTTCATTGCAAACATGTTTAATCATAATGGGCCGAATCATGGATACTAAGTTAAACATATTTACAGAAACATAACAAGTCGAGTTCATACCGGTTTCTCTCTGCCACGACCAGTTCATCGAATGTCGTCATTATTTCCTTTCACTTGAACGAGTGAACGATATGAAAATAATAATAGTGTAAGAGTGTCGTGGACTAAGCTGGAATCTACAAACATTTTATTCAACGGGAGAAGACAAGGTATAATGTGCTCTTTATTAGATCAACAATTATTCATATGAGAGCCACTCAACATGTTCATCGTGGTCCTCTCCTCGGTACAACTCGAATAAAAGGAAAATAAATTTAGAGAAACACACTGAAATATTTTTGGAGTTTTTGGTTTTCTTGAACAAGCAAATAAAAGGGAAAAGCAAAAAGAGAAAAACTATTTACACGGGAAAGCTCCCAACAAGCAAAAGAAGAACAAGGAAATCCTTTTGGGTTTTCTTTTTAATATTACTACTAAGCATGCATAGAAAGTAAATTAACTACAACTAATTTTTTTTGTTTTTCTGAAGTTTTTCAAACACACAAGAAGAAAGCAATAAAATAAATCTAAGCATGGATGATAGAAGTGTGAGAATGGACAAATGGGATAAGTGGACATGAATGTAATGTCGGTGAGAAACACGTACTCCCCCAAGCTTAGGCTTTTGGCCTAACTTGGTAGTCAATCAGTAGCCTGGATAGTAGTTGGCGTGGTAGCTCACGGAGGCTCTCGGTGCGGATGCCTCGGCCTGCTGTGCTACCTCCACTACTGCGTTGTGAGCTCGAGCCTCGCTCTCAAGAACAAAATATCTTCCTTTGCTGTGATAGTCAAAGAGAGCAGGCGCAGGCAAATTTGTGTGCACAACAGATTTTTGGTTAAAAAACAGATTATAAGTGAAGTTATCAACCTTTCCCTTGAGAATCTTATGATCTTTTCAGGTGTCAAAATCTAAATACTGCATGGGTAGGATTGGATCAAAGGGAAAGGTGAAACACCCAGCACTCATGTTAAATGCATGGCATATATTCCACCATAGAAATAGCCACTCTTAGTGTTGTGTTGAAGTCTGCATGCAACAATCGCTCCAAGGTTATAAGTCCTTTCACCGATAAGAGCGATGCGTATGAGGCTCAAGTCTGGAAGACAAAGTGTACTGTAGTCTTGCTTGCCTACTATACATTTTCCCATTAAATAATGCAAAGTACTGAACTACAGGAATGAATGCTCTTTATTCTACCTTGTGTCACTCCCCTCGTCTCACTGCAGCAAAGGCTAGTTAAGAATATTTGGTACTCAACCCTTGGCGGTTCGTCAAGCGAACACCCGAACGGGAGTCTGCAGTGGTAAGAAAAATTCTCTAGTGAGATGGTAAATGGATTATCATAAAGCATAAACGACACCCTAGACTCACGGGGAATGAATTTCAACCCCTTTACAAATGATTCAGTCAGAAGGTGGCGTTGTTCGCACTTATCTGAAAGGTAGGGACCGAGACCGGCATTGTGAACATATTGCTCAAATTCCTCCTTAATACCCACACGCATAATATAGTCATTGCAAGACCATAAGCATGTTTTGGTGGCGGCATCTGGTGTGGAACTTTCACTTGGTTCAACATATGACCGGCGAGTGGAGCTGTCACTAGAAGATGCCCCCAAGGATCGCCTCCTCAAAGAACTCCTTCCAAAAAGATTCATCATGTCCGCGTACAATTATCTGGAAAAAAATTTGAGTAGAAAAACTTTATCAACAAAACTTTGCAAAATTGATAGCAACTACTCATAGGGATACATAGAGGCCATAGCAAGCATTCAAACTACTTAGAACTCTAAGAATTCATCATGCAAGCTCATCTACAGCAGCATCAAGGGTAGCTAATTATTCAAAATATAAACCACTAAAACAAAAACTAATTAGACAAACGGTGGAGTCACATACCAAGCAACAATCCCCCGAAACAGTTTGGGAAATGGAGCTTCGAGCAAAGAGATCGAAATCCACGGGTTTGAGGGCAAGAACACGGGAGAGAGAGCAATGGTGACTTTTTTCTGGAAGTAGGTGATGATGTGGTGTGTAGAGATAAGTGAGGGGCCCACGTGGGGACCACAACCCACCAGGGCGCGCCTGGGGTCCTGGCACGCCTAGGTGGGTTGTGCCCACCTGGTGCACCTCCCTCTGATATTATTTGCACCAGAAATTCAGAAATATTAAAAAAAAATCGTATTAAATTTTCACGGAATTCTGAGAAATTTTTTTTGGGTCATTTTTATTGCACGGGAAATTTAGAAAACAGAAAAACATGGCATTTTATTTTATTCAACTAATAAAATGTAGCGACCCGACCCAAAATCGGTCAAGTCTCTGTGTAGCTGTACCATCCCAAGATCATGCTGGCACACACAGTACATTGATAAAAAGATTCAAAGTTCAATCACACCTGAATTTATTACACGATTCTCATATCGAGTCTTTATTACAATAAAATAAATTCGGCCGAAGGCCAACTCATGAGAAATAAACTAAATAAAGCTGCGGAAGCGTGAGCGAATAGCGAGTCCATCCGACTCCATAGGGCAATCGCCAAGCGTGGATCGTAGCCTCACTCCTGATCAGAAAACTCCTCTGCAACATAAGACGTTGCAGCCGTGTAGGTCAGCATTTTGAATATGCCGGCAAGTCATGAAGAGAGAACAACAATAAAAATTACTAACACTATATGCAATTTGGCTATGGGGCTCTAAGTTTCATTGTTTTGCGAAAAAGCCAGTTTTTCCCTACAACAAGGACTTGTTTGCAAATACTACAAAATGTTGGTAGTTATTGAGATGGTTCCGCCAACCAATGTCTCATTCCCAATTATTAAATAACCCCCTCAATTAATTTATTAAGTTCAGTGTTGAGATATCCGAAATACTCCAAGTTCCAGAGGCTCAAATTGTCCGTAACCGGGGACACGGCTAATCGATTAGATCTTCCCTCTGCAGAGGTTTGCGCACTTCACCCGCAAGAATCGTTCCCTCCTTTAAGTCTTCACACTGCCTGGTGTTTGAAGACGGGACGAACGAAACAGGGTCTTCCGAAGAGTTCCTCTGGGCCCTTGCGGTGCCCATCCAATCCTACCGTTCTTCTACATCTCGTAGCACCGTCTCGCAGTCGCGCCTAGGGTCGACCAAGCCAGAGCCCATAATGGCTTGCGGCTGCACAGGTAAGCTTCCGGTCAATGGGTATCCATCCGTCTCTTCGTGGCTGGGTGAAGCTTTCCGCAAGATGTCATGGCGCTTCTCCATGCATCCCGGCCATCCGCTGGTTTCTCCAGGGTGCCCGTCAACCGTCCTCCACCCGAAGAGTGAATTTTGAAGTCCATCTTGAGCTTGAAGTCATGGGGTTGTCATCATCTTGACTCTCACATCTCCCTTATGAACCACTCAACCAACCCGTCTCTGAGCATAGCAAAATAAACTACATCGTCCCGCAATGGTAACAAGGAATTGGTTTCATCCTACCTCATGATACTACTCAAGAACATAACTTAAAATGCTCCTACTGCATGCATGGTGGGGAGGCATAATTCTAATGCAACAAAATCATAGGTATTGTAAAACCTGATCAAATGACTTGCCTGGCTGACGGTCTTCAAAAGATAGCGACTCATAATAGCAGGCTTCGCACTCCGGAAATTCTATCGAAGCAAACAATAATCATATAAGCATACAAACATACAATCACTTAACATAACAACATGTTAACATAAAACACACAAAACAATCGAACCAAAAACCAAAGAAAACTCGAAGAAATCCAAGCCAACAACTAACAAGAAAATAAAATAAACTTTTTCTTTTCTGTAAATAAAAGTTCACGTTCTAAAACTACAGAAACTAATCTAAAATAAATTATAACAGAGGTAAAATAAAATTTTAAAAATACCTAGAATAGAAAACAAATGACAAGCTAAATAAACTAGAAAAGCTTGCTTTCTCATAAAAACTATTTTTAATAAAGACTATAAATACCCAAATAAATTCCTACTGCTGGTCAAAGTCAAAACAAGGCAGTGACAAAAATAATCACTAAAATAAAATAATCCTAACTCAATTTATAGCAGAAATACTAATCTGAAACTAATATAAAACAACTTTTAAAACCTAAACATGGCCGAAGCTATTTTCTACAGAAACTATAGGAAATTTGAAAACTAACAAAAAAAGAATCAACTAAAAATATTAAGTAACCTAAGAGATACGGATTTTACAAAACTGGAACTATTACATTTGAAAGCAGAAACGAAAAAATAAAATTCAACAAAAACTAACGCAGCTTAACGGGCGAACAGTGGCGCTCTAAAACTAAACAGCGCATGAGCACTTAATAGACCAATACGTCCACGGGCTAACAGAAATAAACCAATCGGGCCGGTCTAACTAAACCAGGAACTAAACCGGAATAAAACCAACTAAAACCGATCTAATCTAAATATAACCTAACCCTTCCCTAGTCTAATCTAAGCCGTGCATTGCAGACCGAATGGTGGAGGGGGGTCCGGTGGCTTACAGCAGCGACGATGGACGACGGCGGCTCGGGCGACGGTGGCGGGGGTGCTCTGGTGGTCGGGGAAGAAGGCGGTGGCGTCAGGCGGGTGCGGCGGCTCGAGGGGAGGTCGGGGGTGGAGTCGTTGGAGCTCGGGGATGACGGAGACGATCGGGGCGAGCTCGGGTGAGCTCCTGCTCCGGCGGGCGGCAGACGAGCTCGGGGCGACGGTGTCGGGGCTCCTGGTCAAAGAGAGGATGTCAGGGAGGTGCGGGATGAAGTGGCGGTTCGAGTGGAGTAGCTTGGAAGTCGAGGGGTGGCTCACCGGTGGCAGAAACGGTGGCGAACCGAGGCGGCGGCGGCGAGATGCGTTCGGCGAGGGAGGCGACTCTGGTGGGTTTGGAGCGTAGGGTTTTAGGGGTTCGAGGAGGAGGGCAGGGCTTTATATAGGGCATCAACTTGGAGGAGGGGGCGTCTCGGGATCACGATCCCGAGAGGATCGGAACCGCGGCGGCGGCGGTCGCGCTCTGGGCGGCGTTTGCGTGCGTGAGAGGAAAGAGAAGGGGTGGGGCCGGCGCGTCGGTGAGAGAGGGAGGGGTGGTGGCGATCGGGCGACCGAGGCGGAGAGGGTTCGGGTGCGGCGCTAGGGGCAGGCAGCTCGGCGGCTGGTGGCTGCGCCTTTGGCCCGCTAGTGGGCTGCGCCGGCTGGGCTGGGCAGTTGGCACAGCTAGCGCTGGGGTTTTTTCCTTTTTTTTTTTTGAATTAGAGAGAAGAGAGTATATAGAAAAATATATATTATTTTTATATAGGAGATATATATATCAAAATTCTCAGGGGAATTTATCCTACAACGCGGACATTTTTCCAGGGACAAAACTCAAACTAAAAAAAACATTTTCTAGAAATCCCAAATAAAATCAAATTTGAATTCAAACTTTTTGGCAAAACTTTTCTTCTGAAATTTTTGGTGTGTCATGTTTACTCCTCTCATACTTTTTCTCAAGTATTTGTCAGGCATTGTTTTGAAATAAATTCAATTGCCAATTTGAATTCAAATTCCAACAAACTCAAAAGCCTCTGAAATAATTCAAATGTCACTCAATTCAAACAATATGCATAGATGCTTAGCTATAATTGTAAAACATTCCAAATGGGAAATTTGGGATGTTACAAACCTACCCACCTTAAGATGAATCTCGCCCTCGAGATTCGGGTTGGCTAGCAAATAGGTGTGGGTGGTCTCGGCGGAGGTCTTCTTCTCGCTCTTAGGTGGCTTCCTCCTCGGAATGATGACTCCATAGAACCTTGCAAAACTTGATGATCTTGCTGCGGATGACTCTGTTCGCAGTCTCGAGAATTCGGACGGGTTTCTCCTCATAAGTCAGATCACTGTCGAGCTGTATGGCCTCTAGGGGCACTGTGTCTCTCAACAGAATATCAGGCATCTCGGCGTGGCATTTCTTCAGCTGAGAAACATGGAAGACATCATGAACTCCGGACAATCCTTCCGGCAATTCCAACTTGTAAGCAACTTCTCCACGACGTTCGAGGATTTTGTAGGGGCCAATGAACCTGGGTGCCAACTTTCCTTTAACACCGAACCTCTTGATTCCGCGAAGTGAGACACACGAAGATATGCCCGGTCTCCCGCTTTGTATGTTACTTCCTTGCGTTCTTGTCGGCATAACTCTTACGCCTCGATTGAGCTACCTTGAGTCTATCTCGAATCAGCTTGACTTTCTCTTGAATCTACGATAAGATCGGGACCGAAAAGTTTTCGATCTCCAACACCATCCCACAACAATGGTGTTCTCGCACCTCCTTCCGTATAGAGCTTGAAAGGGCCATCTTCGATCGGATCGATAACTGTTATTGTACGAGAATTCTGTGTATGGCAAATTATCATCCCAGCTAGACCCATAGTCTAGCGCACAAGCTCTCAACATGTCCTCCAGAATCTGGTTGACTCTCTCGGTCCGTCCATCTGTCTGCGGATGAAAAGCAGTACTGAATTCCAGCCTCGTACCCAAAGTTTCATGCAACTGATTCCAAAACTTTGAGGTAAATTGCGTTCCTACATGCGACACGATACTCCTCGGAACTCCATGCAGACATACGATCCTGGTCATGTATATCTTGGATAACTTAGCGCTGGTATAGTTAGTCTTCACGGGAATGAAATGAGCTACCTTGGTCAAGCGATCAACCACTACCCAGATGGAATCATAACCTGAACGGGTCCTAGGTAATCCTGTGATAAAATCCATTCCAAGTTTCTCCCATTTCCACTCGGGAATCGGCAAAGGTTGAAGTAACCCCGCTGGCTTCTGATGTTCCGCCTTTACTCGTTGGCAAACATCGCATACTGCTACGTACTCGGCAATATCCTTCTTCATACCCGTCCACCAGAAACTTTCCTTCAAATCCAGATACATCTTGGTGTTACCGGGGTGGATCGAGTACGGTGAATCATGAGCCTCCTGAAGAATTAGCTTCACGAGTTCAGGATCATTGGGTACATAAATACGATCCTCGAACCATATAGCTCCGTATTCATCCTTACGGAACCCTTTAGCTTTTCCTTCATTCATCCTTTTCTTTATCTCATCAATTTTCCTTGTCCGACTTCTGGGCTTCACGAACTCTTTCGGCCAAAGTGGACTGAACTTCCAGAGCTGCAACATATCCTCTCGGAACTATCTCCAGCCGGAGATCTCTGAGGTCATCGACTAACTCCTGGGGTAATCCTCCCGCTATAAGAGTATTCACATAACTCTTACGGCTCAAAGCATCTGCTACAACATTAGCCTTTGCTGGGTGTTAATGCAATCTCATGTCATAGTCCTTGATTAACTCTAGCCATCTCCTCTGCCTGAGGTTCAACTCTTTCTGCGTGAAAATATACTTCTAGCTCTTGTGATCCGTGTAAACATCACAATCAAGCTTCCGATAAGGAAATTCCTCCAGTCTTGAGTGCATGCACTATAGCTGCTAACTCCAAATCATGTGTGGCATAATTCATCTCGTGAGGTCGTGGCTATGCGGAGGTATAAGCTACAACTTTTCCTTCCTGCATGAGTACTCCTCCGAGTCCCTGGCGAGAAGCGTCACAATATACCTGGTAATCCTTGTGTATGTCCGGCAAAATCAATACTGGGCCTGTAACCAAACGTTTCTTCAATTCCTGGAAAGTGGCTTCACAATCCTCGGTCCAAATGTACTTGGCGTCCTTCTTCAACAGCTTAGTCATGGGCTTGGCAATCTTCGAGAAATTCTCAATAAACCTCCGATAATATCCTGCGAGTCCGAGAAAACTGCGGATCTCCTTGACTAAGGTGGGTGACTGCCAATCGGTGACTGATACAACCTTGGTGGGGTCAACTTCTATTCCTTCTCCTGAAATAACATGTCCGAGGAATCCAACTTCCTTCAGCCAAAATTCACATTTGCTGAAATTGGCATATAACTGATGTTCTCGGAGTTTCTCAAGAACTAGACGCAAATGTTCCTTATGCTCTTCCTCGCTCTTGGAGAAAATCAGTATATCATCGGTGAACACCACGACAAACTTGTCCAGATATTCCATAAATACCTTGTTCATCAAATTCATGAAGTATGCAGGGGCATTAGTCAATCCGAATGACATGACGGTATACTCATATAAACCATACCTGGTGGTGAATGTTGTTTTGGGTATATCCTTTTCACGGATCTTCAACTGATGATACCCTGATCGAAGATCGATCTTGGAGAATACCTTGGCTCCAACTAGCTGATCAAAGAGATCATTAATCATCTGCAGAGGGTACTTGTTCTTGATGGTCACGTCGTTCAACGAACGATAATCCACAACCATTCTCAGGGTTCCATCCTTCTTCTCTACCAAAAGAACTGGGGCTCCCCAAGGTGACGAGCTTGGCGAATATATCCCTTCTCCAATAGCTCATTAATTTGCTTTTGATCTCTTTCAAATCGTTTGGGGGCATCCGATAGGGTCTCTTGGATATTGGGGTTGTGGGGCAATAACTCAATCGAGAAAGTCAATGTGTACGTCGGTGGCATTTCTGGTAATTCCTCCGGAAACACATCGGGAAAATCTTGCACTACCGGCACTTCCTCCTGAACAACTCCCGTGAGGGAATTCACCTGATTCTTCATCGGGATACGTCTGGATACATACTTGATCCTCTTTTGCTCCGGGGTGGTGAGCAGAATCGTCTTGCAGGCACAATCTATGTTTCCTTCAAACTTTGTCAACCAATCCATGCCTAGGATTACATCCAAGGTCTGGGTTTCCAATACTATGAGGTCTGCGGGAAATTTATGGTTTCCGATGTTAAGGGTTGCATGACAGCCCTAAGCTCGCCATCATTTCTCCTCTGCTGAACTGGGCGTGAAGAGGGCTTCTAAGGGTTCTAGTGGGCAACCTGCATTTCTTTCCACAACTACCCTTGATATAAATGAATGCGTTGCACCGTAATCAAAGAGTACCAATATCTTGGACGTGAATTTAATAAAACTTACCAAATACGATTAATACGGCTGATCATAGACGTCCTCCACGTCAATGTGGTTCACCCGAGCACGAGGAAAAGGGTTGGGCTTCTTTCTTTGAGCTTCCATTGTCGCTTTCCATTCCTCCGCTTGGCCTCCGGGCAGTTGGTGGCATAGTGCCCTGTTTTCCGGCACTTGAAACAGGTGATGTGACTCGAGATCCTTCCGAGTCAAGCGGACGGTGCTTTGGTTGCCATTGCCTCCATTGCACGACTTGGAGTTGTTGTCATGGTTGCGATTGTTCCCATTCCTCCATGGTTATGTCCTCCATGATTATGTCCTCCATGGGTGTGATGGGTATGTCCTCCAGTGTGGGGCATAGCGGGCTTTTGCCGAGCTCGAGTTGTACTTCCCCGGCCATACTTTCGCTATGCGGCTATCAATCTGCTGCTTGCCTTCAAGTATGGTGGCCTTGTCTACCAGCTCCTGGTAGTTGTTGAAGGTAGCCACCATTAGCTGCATTCCCAGCTCGTCATTGAGTCCCTCGAGAAACTTTTCTTGCTTTGCGGCATCTGTGGCCACATCATCCGGGGCATAGCGAGCTAACTTGCTGAACTCATCCATGTACTGCCCCACAGTACGGTTCCCCTGGCGTAAGTTGCGGAACTCACGCTTCTTCAGACTCATGGCTCCAGATGAGACATGAGCGGTGCGGAAAGCCTGCTGGAACTGATCCCACGTGATGGTGGCGATGGGATAAGTGGCGGTGTAGTTCTCCCACAAAGAGGCTGCAGGTCCATCAAGTTGATGTGCGGCAAAGCGCACCTTCTCTGCATTTGTGCATCCAGCAGTGGCTAACTCCCTTCCGACCTTGCGGAGCCAATCATCGGCCACAATCGGCTCAGTGCTGCTAGAGAACACTGGTGGATTCAGCCTTAGGAAGCGGGTCAAGTTTTCAACAGGGGGTGGTGGCGGTGGATTGTTGTTGTTGTTGTTCTGGTTCTGGATGAGCATCTGCATAAGGGCATTCTGCTGCTGGATAAGCTGGGTGAGCTCCGGCGGAAAGTTTATACCGGGGTCACGTCTCGGAGGCATCTGGTGTTTTGGAGTGGATGAGAAAATTAGAATAGAACAAGGGTCTAATGAGAAAATAGCACTACCCATATGAATGCACAATCATAATCACACCAATCATTTATTCAATCATCTCAAACATGGTTCAATCTCGGATTACAAATTCTCATGACTAATCGAAAATAACGGCCTAACTGATCGACGGAAAAATAAAATAACATGGCGGTCGACTAAATGTCTTCATCAATTATCCTTGCGTCCTCTGGTGCAGCGTCCTCCGGTGCGGCGTCCTCTGGTGCGGTGCCTCCTCTTGCGGCTTCCTTCGGTGTAGCTCTCTTTATAATCCTGGTCATTGCTCACGAGGGGTCCGTCATCTCCACTCGAAAAAAGGTCTTCTCCCAGGTCCATCTTCTCCTCTAATGCGGCAACATCAATCTTCAGCTTGTCGACTCTCTCCATGAAATCCTTGATTTCTTCTTCATGGTCAAGGAAGTCCGGCGTGCTTTCTCCTCCAGTTCAGTTCACGGAACAACAGCCTCCTGTGTACCTTCGAAGTTTAGTAGTCTGGATTTCCTGTTTCCTGAGGAGACTCTCCAAGTCTTGGACATATGAGAGAATGGAGTCGTCCTCTACGGTAGGGATGATATCTCCATTCCTAGCTCTGCAAGAAATCATGGCGAGGTCTGATGGGTCGAGCTCGGCCCTGTACTCTTCTCGGAGATGTCCAAGTGCACGATAAATCGCCATGTCTCTTCCGAGGATCCAAGTGAAATCGGTAAACTCAAAGTCAATGGGCTCTGAATGTTCTCCGAAGGTCCTCCCTGGAATATGCACCTTAATCCTGTAGCGGGTATCCGTCGGAAGTGCATTGGTAGGCTTCCCGGTGATTGAGGGCAGAGCAATCTTCATCTTATTCACGATCTGAACCAGCTTCTTGCCGAGAGGCATCGTCTCATCTGGCTGGCAAAACTCCGGTAGCAGAACTTGGGTGAACTCGGCGGCCATCTAGAATGTTGAAAATCAGAGAGAAGTCAGAAATGAACAGGGGAGAATTACGGAATGATAAGGACATAAAATAAATAGTCTCTTCCTATGGCTTTCCGATCCTAGGGGTTACGTCCTACGGTCAGCGTGTGCTCTGAATACCATCTCTGTAGCGACCCGACCCAAAATCGGTCAAGTCTCTGTGTAGCTGTACCATCCCAAGATCACGCTGGCACACACAATACATTGATGAAAAGATTCAAAGTTCAATCACACCTGAATTTATTACACGATTCTCATATCGAGTCTTTATTACAATAAAATAAATTCGGCCGAAGGCCAACTCATGAGAAATAAACTAAATAAAGCTGCGGAAGCGTGATTTAATAGCGAGTCCATCCGACTCCATAGGGCAATCGCCAAGCGTGGATCGTAGCCTCACTCCTGATCGTAAAACTCCTCTCGCAAGATAAGACGTTGCAGCCGTGTAGGTCAGCATTTTGAATATGCCGGCAAGTCATGAAGAGAGAACAACAATAAAATTACTAACACTATATGCAATTTGGTCAGGGGCTCTAAGTTTCATTGTTTTGCGAAAAAGCCGCTTTTCCTACAACAAGGACTTGTTTGCAAATACTACAAAATGTTGGTAGTTATTGAGATGGTTCCGCCAACCAATGTCTCATTCCCAATTATTAAATAACCTCCTCAATTAATTTATTAAGTTCAGTGTTGAGATATCTGAAATACTCCAAGTTCAAGAGGCTCAAATTGTCCGTAACCGGGGACACGGCTAATCGATTAGATCTTCACTCTGCAGAGGTTTGCGCACTTTACCCGCAAGAATCGTTCCCTCCTTTAAGTCTTCGTGACCGCCTGGTGTTTGAAGACGGACGAACAAAACAGGGTCTTCGAAGAGTTCCTCTGGCCACCGCCGGTGCCCATCCAATCCTACCGTTCTTCTACATCTCGTAGCACCGTCCGGCGAGTCACGCCTAGGGTCGACCAAGCGAGCCCATAATGGCTTGCGGCTGCACAGGTAAGCTTCGGTCAATGGGTATCCATCCGTCTCTTCGTGGCTGGGTGAAGCTTTCCAAGATGTCATGGCGCTTCTCCATGCATCCCGGCCATCCGCTGGTTTCTCCAGGGTGCCCGTCAACCGTCCTCCACCCAGTAGTGAATTTTGAAGTCCATCTTGAGCTTGAAGTCATGGGGTTGTCATCATCATTTTGAAATCCAAGCCAACAACTAACAAGAAAATAAAATAAACTTTTTCTTTTCTGTAAATAAAAGTTCACGTTCTAAAACTACATAAACTAATCTAAAATAAATTATAACAGAGGTAAAATAAAATTTTAAAAATACCTAGAACAGCAGAAAACAGCAGCAAGCTAAATAAACTAGAAAAGCTTGCTTTCTCATAAAAACTATTTTTAATAAAGACTATAAATACCCAAATAAATTCCTACTACTGGTCAAAGTCAAAACAAGGCAGTGACAAAAAGAATCACTAAAATAAAATAATCCTAACTCAATTTATAGCAGAAATACTAATCTGATTAAAACTAATATAAAAGAACTTTTAAAACCTAAACATGGCCGAAGCTATTTTCTACAGAAACTATAGGAAATTTGAAAACTAACAAAAAAAGAATCAACTAAAAATATTAAGTAACCTAAGAGATACGGATTTTACAAAACTGGAACTATTCTGTTGAAAACAGAAACGAAAAAAATAAAATTCAACAAAAACTAACGCGCTAACGGGCCGAACAGTGAGCGCTCTAAAACTAAACAGCATGAGCACTTAATAGACCAATACGTCCATGGGCTAACAGAAATAAACCAATCAGGCCGGTCTAACTAAACCAGGAACTAAACCGGAAAAAACCCACCTAAAACCGATCTAATCTAAATAGAACCTAACCCTTCGCTAGTCTAATCTAAGCCGTGCATTGCAGATCGAATGGTGGAGGGGGGTCCGGTGGCTTACAGCGGCGACGATGGACGACGGCGGCTCGGGAGACGGTGGCAGGGGTGCTCCGGTGGTCGGGGAAGAAGGCGGTGGCGTCAGGCGGGTGCGGCGGCTCGAGGGGAGGTCGGGGGTGGAGTCGTTGGAGCTCGGGGATGACGGAGACGATCGGGGCGAGCTCGGGTGAGCTCCTGCTCTGGCGGGCGGCGGACGAGCTCGGTGCGACGGTGTCTGGGCTCCTGGGCAAAGAGAGGATGTCAGGGAGGTGCGGGATGAAGTGGCGGTTCGGGTGGAGTAGCTTGGAGGTCGAGGGGTGGCTCACCGGTGGCAGAAACGGCGGCGAACCGAGGCGGCGGCGGCGAGATGCGTTCGGCGAGGGAGGCGGCTCTGGTGGGTTTGGAGCGTAGGGTTTTAGGGGGTTCGAGGGAGGAGGGGCAGGGCTTTATATAGGGCATCAACTTGGAGGAGGGGCCGTCTCGGGATCATGATCCCGAGAGGATCGAACTGGCGGCGGGTCGCGCCTGGGCGGCGTTATGCGCGTGAGAGGAAAGAGAAGGGGTGGGGCCGGCGCGTCGATGAGAGAGGGAGGGGTGGTGGCGATCGAGCGACCGAGGCGGAGAGGGTTCGGGTGCGGCGCTAGGGGCAGGCCGGCTCAGGCGTTGGTGGCTGCGCTGGCCCAGTGGCTGCGCTTCGGCTGGCCGGCAGTTGGGCTGGCTAAGCGCTGGGTTTTTTCCTTTTGTTTTTTTTAATTAGAGAGAAGAGAGAATATAGAAAAATTCCTAGTGGAATTTATCCTACAACGCGGACATTTTTCCAGGGGAAAAACTCAAACTAAAGAAAAACATTTTCTTGAAATCCCAAATAAAATCAAATTTGAATTCAAACTTTTTGGCAAAACTTTTCTTCTGACATTTTTGGAGTGTCATGTTTACTCCTCTCATACTTTTTCTCAAGTATTTGTCAGGCATTGTTTTGAAATAAATTCAACTGCCAATTTGAATTCAAATTCCAACAAACTCAAAAGCCTCTGAAATAATTCAAATGTCACTCAATTCAAACAATATGCATATATGCTTAGCTATAATTGTAAAACATTCCAAATGGGAAATTTGGGATGTTACATAAAAACAGAAAACAAAAAGTAGGGACAGAAGGTAGTGCTTACTAAATTCATCAACTTCACACCGTTCAAAAATGATCCATTAATAATGTTGATCAAGTCTTGTTAACAAACACTTTCGATTAGCATGAAACCGAAGAACTTCTGTAAATCACTAAGTTACCTCAATGGGGATATGAATGTCCCAAACAATAAGCATTTCATATTTATTTTTGACAGTATGTAGAGGTATTTGAAAGCTTCCAATAGTGATTGTCGGAGATTTTTCAATAACATTAATACCATTCACTTGGAATTGTTTCTTTGGAAAGTGCACCGTATGCTCATTACCATTGATATGAAAAGTGACCTTGCTTTTATTGCAATCAATGACAGCCCCTGCAGTATTCAAGAAGGGTCTACCAAGGATAATCGACATGTTTTCATCCTCCGGCATCTCAAGTATAACAAAGTCAGTCAAAATAGTAACATTAGAAACAACAACGGGCACATCCAACTCTTTGTGAATCTTGTTCAATTCTTTCTGGGTGTCCCTCAGGATAAAGTGGTTCCTGAGTCATTTAACCCCCTCTAGTTGCTACTCTAATAGCAAAGTCATGTATATTATGATTCATTTCATCAAGCAATTCTCTTTGAGATTTAGCAACTGGTTCAATCTGAGTTTGAACCATAGAAGCATGCTTTCCAACACCTCTAACATCATTTGAGATTCTAAATAACAAGTTACTCAAGCGAGCAATCATATCAGAATTGTATTCCTATTGTTTAATAGCATTTGCATTGAAAGTGATCTTGTTTTCTAATATAGTATTCAAACTCATAAAGGCATTGGATAGGGTGCATATTGTGAGGATTATCATTATCATTGAACTTCAATAGAGAATTTACCTCTACCATCTTAGGCAGTGGTGGTGTATTAAGCCCGTGTATTTCTTCAATAGGAGGTAAAATTTTAACATCCTCAGCTTTAATACCTTTTTTATTCATAGATTTCTTTGCCTCTTGCATATCTTTCAGATCGAGATATAATATACCCCTCTTCTTGAATTAGGTTTAGCGGTGGTTCAGGAAGAGTACAATCATCATAGTTTTTCAATATATTATTCAGTAATTCTTCAGCTTGCCCAACAGTTCGTTCCCTGAAAACACAACTAGCACAACTATCTAGGAAGTCCCTAGAAGCATCGGTTAGTCCATTATAGAAGATATCAAGTATTTCATTTTTCTTAAGAGCATGATCAGGCAAAGCATTAAGTAATTGGCAAAGCCTCCCCCAAGCTTGTGGGAGACTGTCTTCTTTAGTTTGCACAAAGTTAAATATTTCCTGTAAGGCAGCTTGTTTCTTATGAGCAGGAAAACATTTTTCAGATAAGTAATAAATCATATCCTGGGGATTACGCACACAACCAGGAGTAAGAGTATTGTACCAAGCTTTAGCATCACCCTATAATAAGAACGGAAATAATTTGAGGATAAAGTAGTAACGAGTCTTCTCATCATGAGTAAAAAGGGTGGCTATCTCATGCAACTTAGTAAGATGTGCCACAACACTCTCAGTTTCATAAACATGGAAAGGATCTGATTCAACCGAAGTAATTAACTCTGGGTCGACAGAGAATTCAAAATCCTTATCATCAATAAAGATAGGTGAAGTAGCAAACTTGGGATCATATTTCATTCTAGCATTCAGAGATTTTTCTTTATACTTGCGTAATAATTTCTCTAGATCATCTGTATCCTTACAAGAAAGAATATCTCTAGTTGTCTCCTCATTCATAACATAACCTTCCGACACCTTAGGCAATTCATATCTAGAAAGGCTAGTTCTAGCAGGTGCTTCAGGAGATTTAGTTTCAAGCTCATCATCAGATTCAACAACATCATGTTGTATTACTCTAGCAATTTGTTCATCAAGAAATTCACCAAGTGGCACATCATCATTATCAAGAAAGGTACTAGCATCATCATAAGCATTATCCATAGCAGAAGTAGCATCATCAATAACTTGCGACATATCAGAATTAATAGCATGTGGTGGTGTTGCAAGTTTACTTATAACAGAAGGTGAATCTAAAGCAGAACTGGATGGCAGTTCCTTACCTCCCCTCGTCCTTGAGGGAAATATCTTAGTCTTAGCATCCTTCAGATTCTTCATAGTGATAATATGATAATAATACCAAGTGACTCAACAAATATAGCTATGCTCCCTGGCAACGGTGCCAGAAAAAGGTCTTGATAACCCACAAGTATAGGGGATCGCAATAGTTTTCGAGGATAGAGTATTCAACCCAAATTTATAGATTCGACAGAAGGCGACCAAGAATATTTGAAGGTATTGGCAGCTGAGTTGTCAATTCAACCACACCTAGAGATTAATTATCTGTAGCAAGTAATCAGTAGCAAAGTAATATGATAGTTTTGATAGTGGTGACAGCAACAATTGTAACGGTAACAGTGGTAGCAGTAATTTTTTAGCAAGTGTAACAGTGATGATAGCAGTAGCAACTTAGCAAAAACAATATAGGATAAATTGATAGGCATTCGATCGGTGACTTGTTGGATGATATTCATCATGAGACAGTTATAACCTAGGGCGTTACGGCACTAGCTCCAGTTCGTCAATATAATGTAGGCATGTATTCCGTAAATGGTCATACGTGCTTATGGAAAGAACTTGCCTGACATCTTTTGTCCTGCCCTCCCGTGGCAGCGGGGTCCATATTGGAAACTAAGGGATATTAAGGCCTCCTTTTAATAGAGAACCGGAACAAAGCATTAACACATAATGAATACATGAACTCCTCTAACTACGCTCATCACCAGGAGTGGTCCCGACTATTGTCACTCCGGGGTTGCCGGATCATAACACGCAGTAGGTGACTATAACTTGCAAGATCGGATCTAAAACATGGATATAATGACATAAACAGTTCAGATCTGAGTTCATGGCAACCACTACTGCAGGATGCTGCTAATGTGGCACTACGATCAGAGACCCTTCGACGAAACTGTGTGCGATGCAATAATCACAAACTGTGGCGTAAAAAACCCATCAAAAAGGGTGCAAAACGTTTGCGATGGAGGATGCATCAAACACGGTTCAGATTTTAGTTGCGTGTGGGATGGAGGGCATACGATTCACCTCAATCAACCATTTGCGATGAGGAGGAACAAAAGAAATATGCAGCCAAATGAAGGTGTGTGCGATGTACAACATACGGTTCACTCGGATGAACTGTTTGTGATTAGGTAACACACAAAAAAAACGGTCAGCCAGATCAAGGTGTGTGCGATGTACAACATACAGTTCACTCGGATGAACTGTTTGTGATTTGGCAACACAAAATAAACGGTCAGCCAGATCACGCTGTGTGCGATATACGACATGCAGTTCACCCGGATGAACTGTTTGCGTTGAGACAAGAGAAAAGAAATGGTTCAATATAACAAATGCCATAAATATTGCATGGTTCAAATTCAAAGATTACAACGTGTTGGATTTCGGGTTCCGGCAAAACCCTTGAGGTGCGAACACTGGGGTGCGCACGAAGATCTCTCCCCCCTAACACTCTCCCTCACCGCGATCTCAAGGCTCAGCGCGTCGAACCCGCCGAACAAAGGGACACAAGGTTTATACTGGTTCGGGCCACCGATCTGGTGTAATACCCTACTCCAGTCTGGTGTGGTGGATTCCCTCTTGGGCTAAGGAGGAATAGTTACAAGGGAAGAACAACCTCCTGAGCAGAGGTGCTCTTGTGCTCAGTCAGCTTGTGTGGTTGAGGATGATCTGAATGGCCTCGGATCCGTTTTTCCTGCCTCCTACTGTGGTGGCTAGCCCTATTTATAGTGGCCCTGGTCCTCTTGCCAAGTGTTGGCGGGAAGGGATGCCACAACGGCCAAATTTGAAGGGAGACAACTAGTACAAGTTATCCTGACTAAAGGTGCTCTTCGCCTGCCAAAGGCTCTAGTGGTGACGCCGTCTTGGGCTCCTCCGTCCTGCCGTCCTGCTGGTCTTGGTCTCGTTGCACTGATACAGAAACCTTTTCCTCATGCCTCGGTACTCCTTGCCAGCGCTTGCCTCTTCAGCACTAAAGAGGAAATGAGGACATTACGCGCGCTGGCGCCCGCCTGGCCCCGATCGTCATGGCTTGCGTCACGGGAACCTCGCGAGGTGCCCCTTGCTTTGATCTCTCTGCCCCTCACGAGCCAGCCTAGTGAGGCCGCCCCCGAGGAGGTCTTGCGTCGTCCGCCTCGCGAGGACAAGCCCCCCGCGAGGGTCTTGAGTCTTTGCTGGTGAAGATGGGCCGTACAGGGCCGCTAGTGGAGCCATGTCATGCACCACAGGCAGGCAAGTCTGGGGACCCCCATTCCCAGGACGCCGACAGTAGCCCCCGGGCCCAAGGCGCGCTCGAACTTGGCTTCGAGACAAAGCTAAGGGGCAAGCGCAGAGCGCCGTGGGCCCCAACAGCTTGCGGCCTTTGTTGACGTCTGGCGATTGATTGGATGTGGGCGTCTCCGCTTCCCCACGCTGCCTCAGCAACTGCCAGACTTGACGAGTCCCTGCGGCATGCAGAGTAAATTCATCATTACCTGTGTCAGATCTCGGGTTCCGGCAGACCCTTAAGGTTCGAACTCTGGGGTGCGCGCGGAGATCCAACCCTCCGCCGTCTCGTACCTCGCCGAACCGCAGGGACCTAAACTACTAACAAGAACAACACAAGGGACGCAAGATTTATACTAGTTCGGGCCACCGTTGTAGTGTAATACCCTACTCTAGTTTGTGGTGTGTGGATTGCCTCTAGGGCTGACGAAGAACAGTGCAGGGAAGAACAGCCTCGCGAGGGTCTGTTCTTGGTGGGTGTGATGAACTGCTAAGTAGTGCCCCGTCGCTCTAGCTTGAGGAACGGGTTTCTCTCTCTCTGGATTCCGAATGCTCGATCCGATCGTCCTCCATCCCCCCTCTACTCTGAGTGTGGCTACCCCTATTTATAGGCGAAGGCCCTGGGCCTCTTCCCAAATATTGAGCAGGAAGGGCGCCAACAATTGGCCATTTTGAAGGGGAACATCGGGTACACTTATCCTGACTAAAGTTGGTCTTCGCCTGCCAAAGGCTCTGGTGATGACGCCTGCTTGGGCTCCACGATGACTGCATTCCAGCCGTTGGGGCTGGTCTTGGTCTTGTTGCACCAAAACGGATGCCTTTGCTTGATGCCCTTGCCCGCGCTTGCCCCCTTTGCACCAAAGAGGAAAGGAGGACGTTGCGCGGGCTGGCACCCGACTGGCGCCCTCGGTCGTCATGGCTTATGTCACGGGCACCTCGCGAGGTACCCCGCCTTGAACTCTCCACCTCCTCGTGAGCCAGCCTGACGAGGCCGTGCCTGAGGAAGCTCTTGGCCGTCCCCACCGCGAGGCTTGGCCCCTCGCGAGGGTCTCGAGCTTGTGTAGATGAAGATGGGCCGTCCTGGGCCTCCTTTGAGCCACGCCGCAGGCCGCAGGCAGGCAAGTCTGGGGACCCCCGTTCCCAGAACGCCGACAGTAGCCCCCGTGGCCACGACGCGCCCGGACTTGGCCGTGCAGGGAGGCGAAAGGGCAAGTGCGGCGTTGCCAGGCCCTAACAGCCTGCGGCCTTGGGCGCCGCGTGGCGGTTGATTGGACGTGGGCGCTTCTGCAACCGTGCGGGTTGATAATAGAGCGGCATCTTGCTTGCCTTCTTTACTTTCTCTAGTTGCTGCTCAGATCCCCTTTCTTGCGCATCTCCTTCCTGCTTCCAAGATCTTCAGATCCACTCCGCCTCCGTGTCCTAGCCAGTCATGGCTCCTCGTCAAACCCCGGCCGGAGCCTGGTACTCTCCTGCCTTGGACCCGCCGAATGTGTCAGCGAGCCTTGCCTGACAAGCGCCGTGGCGGAGGCGCAGGGCGCCGCCGAACGGGCGGTGTTCAAGGCCGGCTCCTCCGCCCCCGAGGGTCGGGGAGTACCTTCTACCTGTTCTTCATGGGCGCCATTATTGCTGGTCTGTCGCCTCCCTTCTAACGAGTTCTTCTTCTCCGCCCTTCGCCATTACAACATTCACGCTCTGCACCTCCATCCCAACTCCATCCTTCTCCACAGCAATCTTCGCCTACTATTGTGAGGCCCATGTTGGGGTGAAGCCCTCGGTGGCCTTGCTGCGCCACTACTTCTTCCTCCGATTCTCCGTGGTCCCGTCTCGGCGTCTTGAGCTTCGTCGCGTCTGGCAGAGCTATTGCCATTTCAAACACTGGAAGCGGATTGAGGGCTTCAGGAGCAAGTGGGTCTTAGTGGATGCAGGCGGATCCACCTCGACTGATCCTGCCCACGGAGCCGCCGAGAGCTCCACGACTGGTCCCGGGCGAAGCCGGGATCCTCATGGCTGGTCTTTGGAGAGGATGGACGCAGATCTGAAGCTGGACGATGCGGCGGCAGCGAGGCTGACCGGTGCGTCGTTGCTGAGGGAGTTCCTGGAGCACCAACTGGCTCCACTTCACCAGTACTCGCTTCCGATGTGGAGGCCTAACCCGAGCCCCGTGGCCACAGCGGCGAGGATCTGGTGACGGTCCTCCAGTCCTTGGTAGGGCGATGTGGCGAGACCGGGCGCCCAGCGCCCTATTTCTTCGCGAGGATTGGGAGCAGGTTGTGGGGTCCATGCCCGCCTTCGATGGGGACGGGCTCGTGCCCGCGGAGGCTCCGGAGGACCTGGTGGACGTGCTCTCTTCCGACTCTCCAAGAGGTGGAGGAAAGGGAGCCAGAGAGGGGGTTGATTGGGCGGAGTCAAGGGCTCCCTCCCTGCGGCGCAGGCCCCGTGTTCTCCGCCTCCCCAAAAGTGACGACGACGAAGATGAGGATGAGCGGGGAGGCAAAAGCCTGCCCTCGATCCCGAAGAAGGACCGGACTGGGCTGGTCCCCCGCGGGTCCGCCCCGGCCCCGGGGCGATCCACGGACGCGCCTGCCGCTCCTGGTCCCCTTGAAGCCAATCCCTGCAGCCGGCTCTCGGGCTTCAAGTACGGCCGGAGGCTACTCGAGTCCACCAGCGACGACATGTAAGTGCCCGCTTCCTGTCTTGATTATTGCTTTGTTGACGAGATCTGATGTCCGTGCTCCTCGGTTTTGGCGCTGCTGTGAAAGAAGCTGAAGGGGGCTCTGAGGCCCCATCCGTGGTGGTGCCTTTGCCCGAAAAGGAAGATGACCCGGACGCCCAGGCCTCTCCTGCCCGGGCGTCCTCGCGAGGCCTGGCTGAGCCTGCTGGGGCGAGCTCAGCCCCCCTGTCCCAAGCGACCCCCGAGGCGGCCTTGCTGGACGCAGCCTCCGCCGTCGTTGTGGCGCCGCTGGTTCCGCCTCAGGGCGCAGTGGTTACGCCACTGCCAACTCCTCCTACTCCGCCAACTGATGTCTCTCCGACTCCTCCCGTGGTCCTGGACCGCGCTGCTGCTAAACTGGACCGGCTGTGGCAGGATCTTCTGGGCGCCGACCCTCGCTTGGTGGCCGGGCGCCTGGAGCTGGCCTCTGGCTGGATTCGTGCCGACGCTTCGATTCGGGCGGCGCTGGTCCAGGCTTCGACGGCCTGTGACGAGGAGAAGCAGGTTGTTCGCGAGGCGAAGGTAGCCCGCGATGCTGCCCTGGGGGAGGCAGCCAGCATCCGAGGTCGCTGCGAGACGCTGGAGGGTGAGCTGAAGGGCCTGCAGAACCAGCTCGCCGAGGAGGCTCGCCTCCGCCAGGAGCAGGAGGAAGGCATGAAGGCTCTCGAGGCGGCCATCAAGGACCGGGAGGCCAAGCTGAAGAAGCGCCACGACCGTCTTGACGCGTTGGGGCAGGAACTGGAGGCGAGGAAGGTCGAGCTGGACGCCAAGGCGCGGGTTCTGGCCGAAGACCGCGTGGCCTTCATGGATATGGAGGTGAAGGCTCGCGTCCTGCTGAGGGAGCTTTATGACAGCGGCTTGGAGAGCCCACTGGCCGGCGCGGAGGACGGCCCCGCCAAGCTGCTTCCCTTCCTGATACGCGCTCTTGAAGATGTCTCCCTTGGTCTTGGCCCCACGGCTGAGGCCGAGGCGCGGGTCTTGTCTTCTGCGCGGCAGCAGCGGATCCTCACCACATCTATCTTCGCGACCCAGCGTCGACATGGACAGCTTCTTTGGAGCCGGGCGAAGCGGCGAGCACGCTGCCGCTGCCGAGGCTGTGAAGGGTCGCGCGGAGGCTCTGTTGGGGAAGTTCCGGGCCTTCAGCACCAAGCCGAAGCGAGGCGCTGCCGGCCCTGCTGCTTCACGAGGCGAGCCCACTCCGCGCCGCTCCGCCGCCGACAAGTGACTCCGCTGTGGCTCCTGTCTTGCTTTTAATTCCTGCACATGTATCATGCCTCGGGGAGGCGTTTAAACTTGCATTTGGTACTGCGATAACAGTGTGGACTGTAATATTTGCTTTTGAATTCCTTGAAATTTGTGCTTCCTACTTGCTTATGTTCTACGCCGGCAGAGCCCGGCCCCGTGCATATCTCAGTCGCCGTTAGCCCCGACCGGAAACCAGGACGGGACCAAGGGGTGAGGGGCTAAGTGACAAGTTAGGCTCCTGAGTCGCGATGCTCAGGAGTCCCCCTTGGCGCACGAACAACAAGTAGGGAGGTGAGGCGCGGGCGGATCCACCGTTCTACGTCTACACAGCCCGGCCCCGCGCATACCCCAGCCGCCGTTAGCCTTTCGGAACTAAGGGGTGAGGGGCTACGTGACCAGTTAGGCTCCTGAGTCGCGATGCTCAGGAGTCCCCCTTGACGCTCAAACGGCATGCGTACCTTGGCTCCGCTCGGGGAGTGGCGTCACGACGAACCAGGCCCGAGGGGCTGGCTGGGTGGCATGCATCTGGCGTGACTCAGGCGCAGCCCGTGCCCAGCCCTCGCGGCACTCCCGAGAGGAGGCCTTGCGACGAGGCTGCAATCGAGCTCTGGGCTCCTCGAGGTTGACGCGACCGGAGGCCACCTTTAGTTGTTTATCACCGGCCACGGAGCATAGTGCTTCCGCATGCGTCTGGGCATAGCCGCTCTGGGTAGTGTCGGCCAGTAGCGGAGCATGGTGCTTCCACTGGAACGTGAGAGGGGGCTCCCCTCCGGGAGGAGCCCCCGGGGCGTATACAGCCCCACCCTGACACGTGGCGTGCACGGTAGGGCTAGACGAGGTGTATCTGGGCACCCGTGAGCCAGCGCGGGACTCACAAGGCCCTACCTCAAGGCGGGTTGCGCCTGCCTCTGGGCCTTATTTTCGAGTGTGTTCCTGCAAAAGTGGCTAGATGCCGGTGCTCTACGTCTTCGAGTCCCGGCTCTCAGGCTGGTCTCTACCGTCGCTGGCAAGCCAGGTCACGATGCCATGGACAAGACCAGAGGGTGAGGGCCGGAGAGCCGGTAGGAACCCTGAGTCGCGATGCTCACGCACCCCCCCTTTAACGCGCAAGCTAGATTAGATGACACAACTCTACGTCCTCGGGTCCCGGCTCTCGGGCTGGTCTCTACCGTCGCTGGCAAGCCAGGTCGCGATGCCATGGACAAGACCAGAGGGTGAGGGCCGGAGAGCCGGTAGGAGCCCTGAGTCGCGATGCTCAGGCACCCCCCCTTTAACGCGCAAGCTGGGTCGGAGGCAACAACTCTACGTCTTCGGGTCCCGGCTCTCGGGCTGGTCTCTACCGTCGCTGGCAAGCCAGGTCGCGATGCCATGGACAAGACCAGAGGGTGAGGGCCGGAGAGCCGGTAGGAGCCCTGAGTCGCGATGCTCAGGCACCCCCCCCTTTAACGCGCAAGCTGGATTGGATGACGAAACTCTACGTCCTCGGGTCCCGGCTCTCGGGCTGGTCTCTACCGTCGCTGGCAAGCCAGGTCGCGATGCCATGGACAAGACCAGAGGGTGAGGGCCGGAGAGCCGGTAGGAGCCCTGAGTCGCGATGCTCAGGCACCCCCCCTTTAACGTGCAAGATTTCGCCACCCAGGAGAAGGCACCAAATAACACGCAAGGTGGAGAATAATCCTAAGGAAAATGTATGAAGGATTCATGTCAGCTGGGACTGGCCCGAGCGGCTTGGGGATGATGCAGCCCGAGGGGCGCCCCCAACAGGGTAAGCTAAGGACATGAAATAAAAGGGGTACATGCCGCAGGGACGGACCCACGCGGCCTGGGAATAATGCGGCCCTGAAGGCGCTCCCAGCCGAAAATAGAACTTAAAGATGTCACCTGGTGATGTTGGGGATGAAGGGCTGTTGATGTAGCAGACTCGGTGGGCTGCGGGAGCCGATCCTCACGAGCCCCCAGGCTCAGGGGCCTCGGGAGGCTCCGGAGGCGCTGGCGGTCCCTCACGGGCCATCTCCATCTCCGCTGTGGCTACGGCGTGCACGACCTCTTGAGCCTCAGGATGGTCCTCATGAGACGCTGGTGTGCAGCAGGCTGCGTTTGGCGAGCCATAAGGCATGCGTGACGTAATCGTGGGGCGGGCCCTCACAACGTCCCCACTCGCGAGGGCCGACGCGCTCTTGAGATGCGGCTCGGTTAAGCCTGGTGCGTCGATGACATCTGGCGTAGCCCACCATCCTCGCCTGGATGGGGGGCCACAGCGGGTAGGCGGCGGCTGCCCCTCATGACCCTTGACTCCTGTAACTCCTGAATGGCTTTGGTGATGAACTCTCGGGGGTTCTGTCCTCCTGGTCTTGCTCACCTTGCTATGGAAACGTGCTTCGAAACACGCCTCCACGTGGTGCCCAAGTGCCTCCCTCGAGACCTTGGCGAGGTCGGTGGCCCTCCAGGGGAGAGCCCCCGAGCCCTGCCTGAGGAGGGCGCCGGGCGCACTTTCCTATGCGATGGAAGGAGGCTCCCCCTGGCCCGGTGCGGGCCCTGAGGCGCCTGTCTCTTGATGAGTCGGGCCGGTCGATGTCTTCTTCTTCTTGGGTGCTGCCTCGGGAGGCGTCCTACCGCTGTGGTCTGGGTCTTCCAGCGATGCGGCCTGAAAAGCTTCGCTCCAAGGAGCTGCTGCATCTCTCTCTTCACAGGGCACCGTGATGACCCCGCCGCTTCCTGGCATCTTGAGGATGTTGTAGCCATGGTGGGTCACGGCCATGAACTTGGCCAACGCTGGGTACCCGAGGATGGCGTTGTACGGCAGGCGAATGTGGGCGACATCGAAGTCGATGAGCTCGGTGTGGTAGTTGTCGCGGGCCCCAAAGGTGACAGGAAGGCGGACCTGCCCGATCGGGACCGTGGAGCCGTCGGTGACTCCGGAGAAGGGCTTGGTTGGCTGAAGCTGACTATAGGGCACTTGAAGATTGTTGAAGGTCTCCACGGACGTGACGTTGAGCCACCTGCTGCCGTCGATGAGGGTCTTGGTGACCAACACGTTCTTGATGATTGGGGAGCAAAGCATTGGGAGAACTCCTACTGTGGCTGCGCAAGACTTGAGCTGATCCGCCGAGCTGAACGTGATGGCGCACGCCGACCACCGAGAGGGCGTGGACTCGAGCTTGGGAGGACTGCATTCACTTCACGGGCGAACTGCTTGAAGATGCGGTGGGAGGCTGGGGCTTGGGATCCGCCCAGGATGCAGGCGATCGCGCGCGCTTCCTGGAAGCCCCCAGCCCCCTCGTCCTGATGACGGTCTTCGATTCTCCTTGGTGGCGGCGGCAGCGGAGTGAGGCCTGCGTTCCCTTGCAGATGATCCTCACGAGGCTGATCCCTCCAGCTCCCCTCGCGAGGTGGGTCTTGCCAGCGGCCTCGCGAGGTTGGTCGCGCCACCCTTGGCGCGGGCCGTGGTCTTCCCAGCGTCCTGCATATCTTCCTCCTCCTCGGCCAGTAGCCCGGTCGCTGCGCCAGGGCGTCTGCCGACCCTTCCTTCGCAAGACGCCCAGAGCTCTTGACATTCATTGGTGTTGTGGGTGTGGAGGTCGTGGTACACGCAGTACCGGCTGCCCTTGGAAGACTCGGGCTGATCTATGCCCCGCTTGGTGTCTGGTTCGGCCGCGAGTACGGCAGCCCCCTTGCGCTTTAGATCCTTGGCCTTGGATTTCTTCTCTTCGGGATCCGCGACAGGCAGCTCGAGGAGGGAGAGGCGCCCCTCCTCAGCCCTGGCGCACTTGGTCGCCAAGTTGAACAGCTCCAGGGAGGTGCACAGATCTTCATGCATCGCCAGCTCCTTCATCTTGACGTCAAGACGCCTGGCCGGAGAAGGCAGAGATGATGGCCTCCTCCGTTACCACAGGGATCTTGAGGCGTAGCGTTGTTAAAGCGCCGATGTACTTTTGCAAGGTTTCCGGCTGCTGCTTGATTCGGCGCATGGCGCCACGGCGGAGTGGCGGTCGCGAGTACCTTGGAAGTTGGCGATGAAGCGGATGCGCATCTCGCCCAGAAGAGATCCTGCCTGGGGCCAGATTCAGGAGCCAAAAGGGCTCCGGCCTTGAGCGCCATGGGAAACCAGTTCTCCATGACCTTTTCATCTCCGTTGGCAGCCTCGATGCCCAGCTCATAGACCTGGAGGAACTCCGTAGGGTCTGCCGTGCCGTCAGAGCGTGGGGGGCAGGTCCGGCTTGAACTTGGCGGGCCACGCGACGCCGCAGCCTGGTGGTGAAGGCGCGGCAACCCGCCGTGGCCGCTGGGGGCCTCGCATTTACGAGAGCTTGGTCTTGCAGGCCTCCCTGCGCGCCGGGGGCAGCGCAGGGTCTTGACGTGCTGGAGCAGGGAGCGCTCGGGCAGCTTCTTGCGGGCGAGGAACTTCTTGCCAGCTCTGCTCTTGCCGCGCCGGCGCCAGGCGGAGCGGGTTCCGCCTAGGGGCCGCGTGCCTTGGGGCCAGGGCGCCGTCTTGAGGAGGAGGCGGCTGAGGCGCCTGTGGGTTTATCGCGCTGGGCGGCGGTGCGGTAAAGCGGACGGCGCTGGGTCGCCTCCTGCAGCGCGGACGAAGTTCGGCGACGCGATCGAGCCATTCTTCAGAGACGCTGCCGACGGGCGGTAGCGCGGGGAGCTCGTCGCTAGCGCGAGTGCAGCTGCCTTCGGCGAAGGGCGCGCGCGACAAAGAACCAGCGGGGGTGAGCGAAGGCGTGGCGGTGCGGCCGTCCCGCCTCATGGACGGGTGCTGGGACGACGCTTGCTGCTCGTTCCCCGCCGGGCCGGTGGCGGCGTTGACAGTCGGTGACGGAGAACGACGATGACGTCCGCCGACGGGGGCCGTATGGGCGACATGGGAAGCGAGGGCGGCTCGGCGCTCGGCGCGAGCCCGACGAGCGTCAGACATGGTGGCGGTGGTCGAGGAAGAATGAGGCGACGAAAGGCAGATTCCGGCGCACCCCTACCTGGCGCGCCAAATGTCGAATCTCGGGTTCCGGCAGACCCTTAAGGTTCGAACTCTGGGTGCACGCGGAGATCCAACCCTCCGCCATCTCGTACTTCGCCGAACCGTAGGGACCTAAACTACTAACAAGAACAACACAAGAGACGCAAGATTTATACTAGTTCGGGCCACCGTTGTGGTGTAATACCCTACTCTAGTTTGTGGTGTGTGGATTGCCTCTGGGGCTGACGAAGAACAGTACAGGGAAGAACAGCCTCGCGAGGGTCTGTTCTTGGTGGGTGTGATGAACTGCTAAGTGGTGCCCCGTCGCTCTAGCTTGAGGAACGGGTTTCTCTCTCTGGATTCCGAATGCTCGATCCGATCGTCCTCCGTCCCCCCTCTACTCTGAGTGTGGCTACCCCTATTTATAGGCGAAGGCCCTGGGCCTCTTCCCAAATATTGAGCGGGAATGGCGCCAACAATTGGCCATTTTGAAGGGGAACAACGGGTACACTTATCCTAACTAAAGTTGGTCCTCGCCTGCCAAAGGCTCGTGATGACGCCCGCTTGGGCTCCACGCCGATCGCATTCCGGCCGTTGGGGCTGGTCTTGGTCTTGTTGCACCGAAACGGATGCCTTTGCTTGATGCCCTTGCCCGCGCTTGCCCCCTTTGCACCAAAGAGGAAAGGAGGACGTTGCGCGGGCTGGCACCCGACTGGCGCCCTCGGTCGTCATGGCTTACGTCATGGGCACCTCACGAGGTACCACGCCTTGAACTCTCCACCTCCTTGTGAGCCAGCCTGACGAGGCCGTGCCTGAGGAAGCTCTTGGCCGTCCCCCCGCGAGGCTTGGCCCCTCGCGAGGGTCTCGAGCTTGTGTAGATGAAGATGGGCCGTCCTGGGCCTCCTTTGAGCCACGCCGCAGGCCGCAGGTAGGCAAGTCTGGGGACCCCCATTCCCAGAACACCGACAACCTGTGATCATGGCGATCGCCGGTTGGCCTTCTCCTACTATAAATGAGGAGGGGGCGGAGCCCCCGTCTCTCATCTCTTCCTGCTCCGCTCGCTTCTTTCTCCCTTGCTTCATCGCTAGCAGCAACACCCATGGCGCCGATACGGAGGTTCTCATACGCAGAGAAGGAAAAAAACACCGTGACAAGCCTGGGCCACTTCCGCCAAAGAAGAGGCTGGCCCACCACCGTGACGTAGTCGTGAGGCCGGAGGTGTCGAGGCCTTGGTGCGAGCGGCCTCCTCCCGGGTACCCGCTGCCCCTGTACGCCCAAGCTGAGGGCTCCGGAGGAATAGGCAACGAGCGGCGCCGCCCACGCCGTGGCCGTGGTGATGCACGCCGTCGCCCGAGGAGCCCACACCGCACACTCCTCGTGCGAACTTATGATGTTGGGGCGATGCCCCCACGCACTTGGATTCGCTTTCCACAGTTGTTCTCCGCCGAGATGCCGCCGAGGGGCCCCTCGAGCTTTGGCTGCAGTACGCCGACTGCGACGCACCAACGACTATAGTGGAGGTTGAAGTCGTCTCCCCAGGCAAGATCTTCATGACCCGTGGATGGGATGAGGTTGCTCGAGTCTGCCGCACGGAAGGCGCCCTCGCCATCCACTTTGAGTACGATGATGCCTCCATGATGTTTGAGGGAGTCCTGGACTAGGGGGTTCTCGGGCGTCCGGCCTGTTATCGATGGGCCGGACTGATGGGATGTGATGACATGAAGGCGGAAGACTGTACCCGTGTCCGGATTGGACTCTCCTTGGCGTGGAAGGCAAGCTTGGCGATCAACTATGAAGATTACTTCTTATGTAACCGACTCTATGTAACCCTAGATCCCCCCGGTGTCTATATAAACCAGAGGGTGTAGTCCAGAAAGGATATATTCATTACCATAGTCATACCACTACAAAATAAATACACTTCCGTGACGATACATGTTTGTCACAGTAGGTCGCATTTTCTGTCATGCATGTACATCCATGACAAATTTATGACAGAATCAAGATAGTCATACCGTGTCGTCAGAGAAGTGTTCCATGACATTACCAAAATTATCATCACGGAAGTGTCCACTTCCATGACGATAAATCGCGCGTCACAGAAGTTCTTTCGTCAAGGGTGACCGACACGTGGCATCCACCGTAACGGAACGCCGTTAAGCTATCGGGTCCGGTTTTGGATCCGATAACCCGTTAACATCCATGACCAATGGGGATTTCCACGTGTAAAATCATCATTGGCTGGAGGAAACACATGTCGGCTCACCGTTGGGACAGATGTCATCCACTCATTGGACCCAAAGCGCCTATGATACGTCGACACGTGGTACGGCCCAACAGAGTCCCATTCCTGTGAAAAGGCCGGCCCGTTTGACTTGGTCAAAAGGTGGCGGGCCGGCCCACGGCAAGCCTGTCAACGGCCTGTTCACATATAGCCCATTTACAGCCCGCTAACCCAGGGCCCGTTTACGGCCTAACCGAATTAGGCCCAGTAGTGTCATCTGGGCCGTCCAGTATAATTCCATCCCGTTTTAACTCTGGCCCATATGAGGCCGTTATTACTCTCGGCCCATTAACGACCCGTGGTAAAACTGGCCCGTAATGAATAGTGTATCACTTTATACCCATTAACGGCCCATGGTGAAACTAGCCCGTAATGAACAGTGTATCACTTTATACCCATTAACGACCCATTATTCCATTGGGCCGTTTCCAGCCCATGTTATCTTTTGGCCTTCTCAGGGCCCATTTATTCTTGGGCTCATTTCCAACATTTGTTTACTTACGGCCCGTTACTGTCATTTTTTGCTTGTGGGCCAAATTCTACCCGTGCTTACAGTCGGCCCGTTTGTGACCCGTTAATACGTTGCTCCGTTTTCATAGCGTCATCAAATACGACCTATTAACGACGGCCCATTATGGTCGGCCCATGAACGGACGATTCCAACTCTAGCCCGTTTATGGCCATAAAGTGGTATGTTATTGGCCCATGTTTGGGTAATCGATCATACGACCCGTAGAAGGCCCATTGATAATACAGCCCATAGAAGGCCCATTGATGATACGGCCCGTAGAAGGCCCACTGTTTCTATGCCCCGTAGAAGGCCCATTGTTTCTACAACCCGTAGAAGGCCCAGTGTCACTACAGTAAATATGTAGCCCATGGTTATTGTGGCCTAGTTAAAAAAAGGTTATTGCGGCTAATAGCAAACCGCGGAAAAAGAACAACACTGACTACAAGCAAATAAATAAACAAGACAACAAGGAAATAAATAAGCAAGCAACTTACGCTAGGCTATCACGGCTATTACACGCATTACATCCACTAGGCATCAAAGTTCGCCACCAGTACAAATATAGGGAAGAAAGCAGCATATCATATACACTGGTTGTCAAAGTTGGTGACCAGTGCAAATAAACGCCGCACTAAAACATGTCCAAAACTGAAACCACTTTAGAAGATCTCAAGAAACAATATCCTGGGTACCCATAATGCTGGCAAGATGCTTAGCAAGCTTATTAACTTTCTCTTGTTTGGTGCTTAAATCCTCAAGCGCTTGCTGTTGCACCAGGAAGTGTGCATCTGAATTCTGCAGGGACTTCCTCAGTCCTTCAGCTTCCTGTCACAACACATATGATTGATGTCTTTCAACTTGAAGCTGAGACTCAAGAAGATGAACTGATTCAGGCAGCGAGTTCGAAGAGCTTGTGCCAACAGTAGTGGCCAGTAACTCGAACACTACATCAAGACAGGACTTCTGGGTTCTCTCACTGTCGTCAAGGTAGTTTTTATCAACTTTCTTGGAGACCAACAGGGATGTCCCACTATCTTGAACCTTTTCTGCATTACTTCCATCACCATTGCTAACGGGGTACTGTTCTCCAATATTTTGTCCGCATTCTAAAAGAGAAACAAGCAGACACATCACATGTTTACCATGTTGTATATGAAACTCATTTTGGTAAATCAGTTCAGTAGTAAAGTGCACAGGATGACAGCCTGAAACAAACATATATCTATGTACCATGGTCACTTTATGGTCTATATCATTCTAGTTTTTGTTGCCAAATCAAGATAAAGACACAGTTCAAATAATATTTATTCAAGACAAAGCAGAATAGACAGAATATAAGTGTGGAAAACTATGGAGACACTTGTAATGTGCATGACATGTGAACATAACTGTTTATTCAATTGAAACTGAAATCAATATTGAGCAAGTTACAACAGCAAACCAGTTAAAGAAACATGTTTAAAACATACCTGTTGCGCCATTGGAGTTTCAATTCCATCCTTCAAATTTGAAAATAGTTGGTCTGAGTAAATACAATGATGCAAGAGAAAAGGAGTATGAACCATAGCTACAGAACCTGGCCTGAGAACAATTCTTCTTCTCCTTTAAGCGTTGAGTTGGGATTCGGAGTGGTGGTCCTCGTGCTTTGGGCAATGCAGTTCCCTTACTAACTGCTCATGTTTGGGTGCTCTGTGGTGGAGACGGAGTTGTGTCAACTGGAACTGGGTTACTATCTCCTGGGGTTGGTGTTAGAAGGGGTGTAGCTGGTTCTCTGTCCAACTGGGCAGGGGTACAATCTGCGGGAGTCTGGGTTATGTGTGGTGGGGCTGGTTCTTGGGCAAGTACAACCCTGGTTCTATCTGCATCAACTGGTAGCACTATCTTTTCTGAAGACCGTGTTGTTACTCCCTTAGATACTGCCATCACCCTCTCCATTTCAAATGGTTGATAAACAAGAAAACTAATTGAATGTACAGACATTGTATGATAGACAGGTGCAATGGATAGTGGGGAATAAATGAGGGCATGAAATAATTCACATTTATGTTGTCTAACCAAATAGGATAGCATGACACAATTTCACATATATGATGGCTAACTAAACAGGATAGCATGATACAATTTCACATTATGATGGCTAACTAAAAAAGATGGAAAGACATAGTTCAAAATATGATGACTATGTAAACAGGATGACATGATATAACTATATAATGTGTTTATTAAATAGGTTGGCATGCCATAATTCACATACATGCCGCCTATGGAAACATGATAGCATGATATAATTCCCAGATAGAATGACATAATTCAAAATATGATGATTGTAAACACTAAACAGGATCAGATGATATAACTATATGATGTCTTTATTAAATGGGTTGCCATTCTATAATTCAGATAGATGTTGTGTATGTAAACATGATGGCATGATATAATTCAAATATATGATTTATATAGTAAGCAAGTAAGCAGATGGCAATCCATATATGATGTAAAAACTAAGCAATGCAAGACAACATGCATGACATGGGTAATATAACCCTGCCATGTTTGAGCATAGACCTCAGGGGGGAAATAGGACTGGTCATCAGTCTCTGAATCCTCCTCTTAGGAGCTCTGTGTGTCCAGCAAGATGTCTGCTTCAGCGGTAGCATTGTCTGCTCTGAATACCATGTTTTCACTCAAGATACTTCCATCACCGCTTCAAATGGCTGATGCACAGGAAGAGTAGTTGAATATACAAAGGTTGTCGACAAATGGAACAAGTAATACAAAAATGGTAGCATGATATGATTCACATACATGATGATTGGCTCAACAGCATGGCATTGCATAATTCACATATATAATGCCTTTGCAACAAGATAGCATTGCATAATTCTCATATATAATGTCTTGCAACAAGATGGCAATGCATAATTCACATATATGGTAATTAGACACTAAACAGGTGGCATGCACACAAAGCATGTTTAACCTAATCAAATAACATCGCAATGCAAGACACCATACGCACGATATGAGCAACATAACCCTGCCAAGTTAATTAGAGCATACACCTCGGGGGGGGGGGAGATATGACTGGTCATCTGTCTCTGAATCCTCCTCTAAGGAGCTATCCATAACCAGCGAGATATGCGCTTCGTAAGATAGCATAGTCTGCTCTGAAGATCTTGTTTTCACTCCAGAATTTTCCATCACCATGTGAAATGGCTGATGCACACGAAGAGTAGTTGAATGTACTAACATTGTTGACAAATGTAATACGTAACGAAAAAAAGGATGGCCTGATATAATTCACATATAAGATGACTGGCTAAGCAGGATGGCATTGCAAAATTCACATATATGATGCCTGGCTAAACAAGATGGCATTGCATAATTCACATAAACGATGAATAAACTAAACAGATGGCATTCACACAAAGCATGTCTAAACTAAGCAGTTGACATATTTGATGTATAAAGTAAGCAATGCAAGGCACCATATGCATGATATAACCAACATCAGCATGCCAAGTTAGAGGGAAGACCTCATGGGGTAAATAGGAGTGGTCTTCTGCTTCTGAATCCCCCTCCGAACAGTTATCTTCCTCTTGACTACGATTCGAAATGGGTGGAGGGGGGCTGCCTTTGCGCCCAACATAGTGAGATTATGTAAGAAGTGCATGCACAAATCCAGAGTGATGGTAGGGAACTGTGGATAGACCCAAAACCAGATAGCAGGCAGATAATAGCTTTAGTTAAAAAATACAGATAATGGCTCCTTTAATGTTTGTTTGCACCCAACATGATACTCATAGTAGACACCCGAGATTAACCAGATAGTAGACAGATATTACTGATTGCTGCCCCAATATGTACCCCACAACCATTTAAAAACTCAAGTTTCAAAGATAAGTTTGGACTCGAGTCGAGTCTAATAGGTGAACACGATGATAAAGTAGCATGTCATCATATTAAGCGATGCATAACGTAAGCAGACATGGAAGAGTGCGACCTCTCTTGCGGACCCGTGTATTCCTCAAGGTCATCTGCTCAGTTGATGATGGTAATGCATTTGTCGTGGCTGTCGGCGGCGGGGAAGAAGATCTAAGGCGGCGAAAGATAGTCTGGAGAGCGGATCCCTGCTGTGGTGAACCCTTCCATCATTGGAGCAGCTGAGCTGGGGTGGAACACATCACCGCAGGAGTAGGACAAACCACACAAGGTTTTCTTTGACACATATCTGTAACAGAAGTAATTGTGTAAGGGCTTGTTTGAATTTGAGGATTCTAACAATGCAAGGATAGGAAATAGACAGGAATAGGATAGGAATGCACGTGCAAAACAGAGAATTTAAAAACATAGGATTTACGCCAACTGGGTGTTTGGTTCACAAGAATTGGAAGATCACAGGATGCAAAGAAGCATGGTTAGATTAAGTCAAACCACAAGAAGTGTACAACCTCTTTGGCGAAGCCATGTCGATCTCAGCGTGATTAGGTTGGCCGGTGAGGATGCCCCGGCTGACTTGGCTGTCGGAGGAGGGGAAGAGGATCTTAGGTGTCTGGAGATGGAGGCCGAGGTACTGCTCCACTGTGATGGAGGGTTTCGTCGTTGGAGCAGCTCATGTGAGTTGTACGACGCCGAGGCTGAAGCAGGACAAGAGAGACAACGTTAACCTGAGTGGAATTCTAATAGCATCTCCAATAGATGGCATAAAATACATAACCACAAAGTTCTAGATGTATACATCAGCCGCTCATCTCTGAACTTAACTGTCAAAATTGAATTTAACTATCGAAACTGAACTTAACTGTCGAAACTGAATTTTGCTGCCGAAACTAAATTTTACTGTCGAAACTGAATGCACTAGAGGTGAGGCTACACGTTAGTCAACTGACTTTTTCATCTTTGGTCAGTCGATTTTGCAGCCGTTGGATATGAAATCAAGGGCCTGCAGTTCATCTTCAACCTCCACTTCGAGCGCCACCACCATCGGCAAAACAGCTGCCCTCACACTGCGGCCGGCGGGTGCGCCGCTCTGCATGCCAAAACACTCCCCACCATCGGTCCGCGCCGCCTGCCATCCCTCTAGCCCCTCCCCTGCAAGCCGAAGCTTTTTCTCCGGCGATCCCCATAACACCGCCCCACCACTGCCGGCGACCACCGCCCCCACCCTGAACCCTAAGATAGATAGTGGGGTACTTCTACGGCGAGCCCCCCTCCCCGCTGCGGCTGGTTCTTCCTTAACTCCGACGAACCCCCCACACCCTGAAAATCGACTGACCCAAAAGTCGATTCAGTAGACTGAAGTGTAGCTAAATCGGAGCAGAATCGCAAGCAAGAGCAAGAGCGAGAGCAGCAGCGCGAGCAAGAGCAAGAGCAAGAGCAAGAGCAAGAGTAGACCAGGCAGGGGACCGTGAGCAAGAGCAGAGCAGCAGCGCGAGCGAGAGCTAAAGCAGCAGCAGCTCTTACTATTGGGGACGTCGCCGCCGAGGGAGCGATGCCATGGAGGAAGTGGCCGGCGACGCCGCGGTGGATGGAGTCGTGCCGTGTCGGCTCGGGAGCGAGCGCCGGCAGCACCGTGAGATCGAATCAAGAAGAAAATGCGGCGATTAGTGTACAACCTCTTTGGTGGCGCCGATTAGGCCGCAGCTTCATCCGAGGAAATGGTGATACTAATGCTCTTCCGGTGGTGCAGGAGAAGACGGCGGTGTGGGAATGGAGGTGGTGCAAAAGACGAGGGGAACATCGGGGTAGCTCCTTGGAGGTGGAGGATGGGGTGGCTGAACCGGCGGGACGACCAGATCGACAACGGATCCTCATCCGGTATGGTGGATGAGGGACGTCGAGGTGTTGCTGTGTACGACGTCGTCGGGGAAGAGGCTCCGGCTGGGTGTCGGACGGAGGAGGGTGTGGGGCTTCGCGGGTTTTCCCGGCCTCAGTGTACGAATGAGTGGGCGGATGGGATGGGAGTGGGGAACCATGGCTTAGGGACGCGCTTATCCGAAATGTGGGGTAAGTTACGAAAGTACCCCCAACGATTTGAGGCGGTTCTTTCGGTTCAGGGGTATCACGGGCATTTCTTGTGTTGGGATTTCACAGGAGGTGGGAGTTTTCGCGCGAGTTGTAATTTTGGAATAGCATGGCACGGGTTGAGATGGAGGGAGTTGTTGGAGCACATCGAGACAAAGATATATCTTAAATATTTCGGGCTAACAAGGCGCGTGTTGAAGAGGCGGGAGTTTCGCAGCACGATAGACAGAGACGCTAGCTTGAAATTTCGGCATAATAAGGCGCGGCTTGAAATTTCGGGAGAACAAGCTTAACATGTACCCAAAAGAAAAAAAAGACAATTTAGACTAGTATGATATACTACGTACAATGTGTTTAACTGATGACCCACATGTATAGGGGATCTATCGTAGTCCTTTCAATAAGTAAGAGTGTCGAACCCAACGAGGAGCAGAAGGAAATGATAAGCGGTTTTCAGCAAGGTATTCTCTGCAAGCACTGAAATTGTAGGTAACAGATAGTTTTGTGATAAGATAATTGGTAACGAGCAACAAGTAACAAAAGTAAATAAAGTGCAGAAAGGTGGCCCAATCCTTTTTGTAGCAAAGGACAAGCCTGGACAATTTCTTATATGAAGGAAAACGCTCCCGAGGACACATGGGAATTATCGTCAAGCTAGTTTTCATCACATTCATATGATTCACGTCCGGTACTTCGATAATTTGATATGTGGATGGACCGGTGCTTGGGTGTTGTCCTTACTTGGAGAAGCATCCCACTTATGATTAACCCCTATTGCAAGCATCCACAACTACAAAAGAAGTATTAAGGTAAACCTAACCATAGCATGAAACATATGGATCCAAATCAGCCCCTTACGAACCAACACATAAACTAGGGTTTAAGCTTCTGTCATTCTAGCAACCCGTCATCTACTTATTACTTCCCAATGCCTTCCTCTAGGCCCAAACAATGGTGAAGTGTCATGTAGTCGACGTTCACATAAGACCACTAGAAGAGAGACCACATACATCTCATCAAAATATCGAACGAATACCAAATTCACATGACTAGTATTAGCAAGACTTTTCCCATGTCCTTTGGAACAAACGTAACTACTCACAAAGCATATTCATGTTCATAATCAGAGGGGTATTAATATGCATAAAGGATCTAAACATATGATATTCCACCAAATAAACCAACCAGCATGAACTACAAGGAGTAATCAACACTACTAGCAACCTATAGGTACCAATCCCAGACTTAGACACAAGAATTGGATACAAGAGATGAACTAGGGTTTGACAGGAGATGGTGCTGGTGAAGATGATGATGGAGATTGGCCCCCTCCCGGTGAGAGGAGAACTGGTGATGATGATGGCGATGATTTCCCCCTCCCGGAGGGAAGTGTCCCCGGCAGAACAGCTCCGCCGGAGCCCTAGATTGGTTCCGCCAAGGTTCCGCCTCATGGCGGCGGACTCTCGTCCCGAAAGCTTGTTTATGATTTTTCTTGGGACGAAAGACTTAGTATAGTAGAAGATGGCCACCGGAGGGCCACCAGGGGGCCCACGAGGCAGGGGACGCGCCCAAGGGGGTAGGGCACGCCCCCCAACCTCGTGCCCAGGGTGTGGGTCCCCTCTGGTATTTTTTCGTGGAGTTTCAGGACTTTTGGAGTTGTGCAGAATAGGTCTCTAATATTTGCTCCTTTTCTAGCCCTGAATTCCAGCTGCCGGCATTCTCTGTCCTGATGTAAACCTTGTAAAATAAGAGAGAATAGGCATAAGTATTGTGACATAACATGTAATAACAGCCCATAATGCAATAAATATCAATATAAAAGCATGATGCAAAATTGACGTATCAACTCCCCCAAGCTTAGAACTTGCTTGTCCTCAAGAGGAAGCTGATAACGATAAATATGTCCACATGTTTAGAGGTAGAGGTGTCGATAAAATAAAATACGGACATGAGGGCATCATGATTATTCTTAAAACATCAACATATATGGATACTGTCATATGATTTCTTATGATCAAGTAATAATCTACTCACAACGTCAAGTATAAATCAGAAACTTCATTGAGAACTAACAAACTATAATTTATCATAACATCGGAAAGAGTCTATGTCAGAGCTTTTCAGCAAGTCCACATACTCAACTAGCATTTAGTCTTTCACAATTGCTAACACTCACGCAATACTTCTGGTTACGGAGTTTTAATCGGACCTGAGAGAAAGATAGGGGCTTATAGTTTCGCCTCCCAACCTTTTACCTCAAGGGTAATGTCAACAATAATAGCTCATGCTAAATTACATCCAATTAGATATATATACATATATATATATATATATATATATATACATATATATATATATATCAGGATCTTTCCAACACACTGAGCTTGCCAAAGGATAAAATGTAAAAGGGAATTGTGAAGATCACCATGACTCTTGCATTAAGGTAGAAGATAAAAGTAAAAGATAGGCCGTTCGCGGAGGGAAGCAGAGGTTGTCATGCGCTTTCATGGTTGGATGCACAAAATCTTAATGCCAAAGAACGTCACTTTATATTGCCACTTATGATATGGACCTTTATTATGCAGTCCATCGCTTTTATTTCTTCCACATCACAAGATCATATAAAGCTTATTTCCTCCACACTAATCAATCATACATATCTAGGGAGCAATTTTTATTGCTTGCACCGATGACAACTTACTTGAAGGATCTTACTCAATCCATAGGTAGATATGGTGGACTCTTATGGCAAAACTAGGTTTAAGGGTATTTGGAAGCACAAGTAGTATCTCTACTTGCTGCAAAGAATTCGGCTAGCATGAGGGGGAAAGGCAAGCTCAACATGTTGGATGATCCATGATAATATACTTTATCTCAGATATAAGAAAACATAACCCATTACGTTGTCTTCCTTGTCCAACATCAACTCCTTAGCATGCCATATTTTAATGAGTGCTCACAATCATAAAAGATGTCCGAGATAGTATATTTATATGTGAAACCTCTCTTTCTTTATTACTTCCTATTAATTGCAACGATGACCAAAGCTATGTTTGTCAACTCTCAACAACTTTTAATCATCATACTCTTTCTGTGTGAAATCATTACTCTCCATAAGATAAATATGATCTCTTTGTTTCTTTTTCTTCTTTTATTCACTCAAGATGATAGCAAAATAATCAAGCCTTTGACTCAACACTAATCTTTATTATATATAGCTCATAGACTCGATTACATAGAGGGTTCATAAAGCAAAACTCAAAACTAGATCATACCAAAAACTTTATTCTAATAGATCAAGATTGTCGGGGCAGGCTGATCTGGCCCACGAGCACCTATGGGGCCGGCGGACCGAGCCCCTTTCGGTTCGGCGGGGAGCGGAGGTCGCACGAAGAGCAGATCGAGGCGATGCACGCGAGAGGTTTACCCAGCTTCGAAGCTCTCCAGAGAGATAACACTCCTACTGCTGCATGTCTAGGTGTATTGTGTTCTTGCTCAGGAGTGCTGAGTGCTACAGTACACACGAGCTGCTAACGAGGCTGAGCGTGGAGGGAACTGACCGACCAAACCTTTCTACGCTATGCATGGGCCTCCTTTTATATGCTCAAGGGGTCCCGGCAGTGGCAACGAGATGGGGGTACAAATGGAAAAATAGTGGTTGGTACACCTACTTGTACAAAGGTACGATGTACTATACCTAACCCCGACGGCAGGGGACAAAGGCATTAAATGCCCGTCTAGTCGCCCTAACAAAGGCAAACAGGGACCGTCAGGGCGCCACTGCTCGCCACGATGGCAAACTTGTCGCTTGCTTGCCACCTCGCACCGCTGGCTGCCTGACCTCTCGCCATGCGGCGCTGGAAAGGCCCTGTGGCGACACGTTAGTGGATGCGCTGGAGCGAGGGTACAGAGAGGTGGTCTGCCATGCAAGCGCCTTTTGCGGTTGTTGTCTTGTTGCGACAGTGAAGCTTGTCGCTCATCGGGCCTTCCGGCAAGCTCCTCTTGCCGGGCCTTGTCTTGTAAGTGCTGGGTGGCCTTCCCGGCAAGCTCCTCTTGCCGGGCCTTGTCTCCTTGGCTTGAATACTTTGTTCTTGAATGGCTCCAAAGGAACCACGGAGGACCTTGGCGGTCACCCGGTAAGCCTTGCCGCGGAGGGCTGCAATCGCCGTGCACAAGTTCGGGATACTAGGGTACCCCTACTCTAGTACACCGACAGAGCCCTGCCTGGGCCACACGCAGTGCCGAAGCGCTTGTTGGGCCAGGCCCAAAACAGGCACGGGCACGCGCTGCCCGGTCACGCCAGAACTCACCCCGACCCACCACGCCCCACTTAACGGCACGCATCGAACGTGGCTTCGTGTGAGAGATCGTGGGCGAGATCGTGGGGGTTTCTTTATTCGGAAAAATCGGAACGTCCGCCCCCTCCCCCTTAATAAGCAGGGGAAATAGGGGCACGTCGCCTACCTTGCCAGTTGCTGTCCCATCGAAAAACCACCGCTGCTCCTCCCCTTCTTCTCAAGGCTGAAAAGAGAGCAGCGCTCTGCCCCCCATCGCCACCAGCACCCTCAACACCGTCGATCTCCTCCACCGCCTCCGCCATGGGCCCGAAAGCCGACAAGGGGAAGACCGTGAAGTCGGCCGAGGCGCTGCGGCTTGCGGCGCTGCGGAAGGAGCGGGCCGTCTTCCCCCCTCAGCTCGCCGCGAGGGAGCTGAGGGAGAACTACTACCTCTTCTGGTCGACGGAGACGCGGGCGCATCCGCGCACGAAGGTACTCCCCGCCGCTACTGCAGAACTGGCCCCGACGGGGTATCCCTTCTTCGCGCTCTTCTATCGCGGGCTCTGCCCGCCTTCTCTCGAAGTTCTTTTGTGACATTATGAACACCTACGGGTTCCGCCTCCTTGATTTCACCCCCAACGCTGTTCTGACCATGGCAGTTTTCGCACATCTCTGCGAGAACTTTGTCGGAGTCCACCCAAATGTAGCTCTTTTCCGTCACTTCTTTTTACCCCGAGCGGAGAGAGGAGAGCCCCTTGCCAGAGGAATTGCTTGGGTCTCCAGGGTCGGCAAGAAGGAGGCCTATCTGGAGGGAGAGCTTCATAGCAAATGGGAGGAGTGGAGGGCAAATTAGTGCTGGATTGTTGAGGAGAACCCGCAGCCTTTTACCGCCCAAATACCAAACCCCAGAGTACGCTGCAATGATTGGAGCAATCTGGCCCCGGAGGACGCTTAGGCTGAAGATCGCAGCATTGCGAATCCTCCGCCTCAGACTTGCCGGACTCACTTGTGAAACCTTGTTGGCGCGGACTTTCTTCGCCACAGACGCTTCTTTGCAGGAGAGAAGGAGACCTGCCTGGGAATTTCGTAACGCAGCAGACATCATGAGGCTGCGCCCAGGCCTCAACTTCAACTTCACTGCCTTGGAGCTTGACGCAATGCTCTTAGAGCTGTTCAAGCCTGATCCTCGATCATCCGGAGATGTTTAGGTTCCGAGGGCGTCGTTCAGCTGTGCAACAACTCGTCGCTTGACCGCATCCGTGCAATGATGCCGTTGTGTGACTCCCATGGAATTGTCCCCACTTGGCAAGAGCCGGCAGATGACGTGGTGCGGCAGTTTTTTGACAATCTAGTGGAAATGCCGGTCCACCCCGACGAGCAGAGGGGCCTCACCCGCGACACTACTGACGATGAGATGCAGCGACGCCACTGTGGGGCCGGAAGAGGCGGCGTAGCGCTGCCGCTGGCGAAGTTTGGCTTCACCGTGGAGGAGGCGGAGGCAGCCGAGGCGGCAAGTCTTGTCGAGCGAAAGGAGTTCGTCGGCGAGGAAGAGCTTGCCGAGCCTGAAGCCGAAGTCGAGCGAAGCCCGCCGAGGGCGCATCCTCCCCACCTCCAAGCAGCTTGCATGGCAGCGAGCCACCGGCTCCACCAAGAAGGCGTCTTCGCAAGGCCGGAGACGCAGCGGGCGGCAGGCGGGCTAACAGCCGCAGGCTGCTGGCCCGCTCCACCGCGGCAAGCACTGTTGCCGCGGGAGCTCCTCACGCCGCTGCGGCAACTGGAGCGGGGCCCTCGCAGGCCACCGGTCCTGCTCCCGCCAAGCGTCCAAGGGAGCCCACTCCTCCGCCTCGTCGTACCGGAGGCGGGCCAGAATTCGACCTCTCCGCGCTCAGCTCCGACGAGGAAGAGGAAGAGTAAGATTCCTTGCTGTACTTGTAATTCTTCGATTTGTTGCCTTGTCTTGTATCTGATCTGCTTTACTCTGAATCCATTCCTTTTCAGGACGCTGGCCCAGAGGATGTCGAAGAGAGCCAAGACCCCGGTGATTGTCGTCGAGGACGAACCCACTGCGACGGCAGGAGGCGCTGGCCCAAGACAACCTTGCCGGATGAGGCAACTCTCCTTCAAAGCAGCCCCCAGCGTAAGTATATGGTCTATTTCTTGCTGTTCGGCGTGCTTGGGTGCTTTTTCCTTTGCTGATATCTGACTGTTGACTTGTGTAGGAGCAGAGCAGCCTCCTTCTGCTTTGATTACGCCGCCAAGGGTGGATTCCCCGCAAGGGAGCGTTCTCCGGCAAGGGGCAGCTCTCCGGCAAGGGACGGCACCAGCGATCCCTTGGCGGCGGAGACCATGACCGCAGCCCCCGGCGCAGGTAACCTTCTTGCCTGAGTACTTCCCTTGTGTTTTTCTTCTTCTGATTTTGTCTTTGAATATTTGCTTGACTTTCTTCATCCGTCCCGCCACAGAGCCAATGGAGACCGAGGTCGCCGGGCGAGGAGGACGGCGCTGCAACACTTGATGAAGCCGCCGCCGTGGAAGAAGAAGCCGGCGCCGACGAGCTCGCCAGCGAAGAGGCCGCTGGCCGCCGCCGCAGAGCCGGGCGAGGGGTCCGTGATCGTGACCGACGACCCCCGAGGCCGCAGGAGCGCCAGCGCTACACCGCCGCCGATCCCTCCGCCGCCGAAGCCAGTTCAAGAGCCCCAGCCGCGCCTACTTGAATGCCGGGCGATGGCGTCTTCATCAAGCTCCCATGGGAGTCGAGCTCGGGCGCCGCCGAAGGAGAAACCTTCGATGAAGAACTGCTCGCCTCACTGGGCGGACGCTAGTTGACGCACTGGCAAGCAGCGATGGCGAAGCTCGAGGAGGAGCAGCTGCTGCGGAAGCTGCTGTCGCTCTATCGCGCCCGACAAGCCAAACTGGCATCCCGGGAGGCGCTTATCGCGAAGGCGGGAGCAGACATCAAGAAGCGCGCGGAGGAGCTCCGGGGCCGCAACCAGGAAGCTCTCCGGTCCTTCGCGGAGGAGCCGGAGCAACTCGCCGAGGAGCGCAAGGCATTCATCCTCGAGAAGGCTGAAGCTGAGGAGGAACAGCGGCTTGCCGCTGAGAAGCTGTCTGCGCAGGAGGGCGAGCTAGCGCAGCGGAAGGTTAACCTTGACAGCCATGAGGAGGATCTCGCCATGCGCAAGGAAACATTTGGTGGGGCTCTCAAGGAAGCAAACGATGCCGCCGCGGCTGCCGAGGCCGCCAAGAAGGAGCTGGAGACGAATGTGGCGCAGTTGGAGGCCAGCCTCAAGAAGAGCGGGGAGGAGCTTGCTGCACTCAAGCACAAGCGCGAGAAGGACGCCTACACTCTTGGCGAGCTGCAGGGCTGTCTTGCCGAGAGGAGCAAGGAGCTCAGCGCCGCCAGGGACTCCAATGCAGACCTTGAGTTGAAGCTAACTACTTTGACTCAGACGCTGGACGGCGCCAAGGAGCAGGAGGTGGCCTTGAAGGAGAAGATCAAGGCCGACGAGGAGCTGCTGGCGAATGCTGTTGCCGCCCAGGGTGCTTTGAGGGAGAGTGTGGAGCACTGGACCGAAGGTCTCGTGGATACTGTCGCAGCCATCCACTGTGGAGCCGATGGAGCCGGGATGGTGGATCTTGGATACTCCTCCGACGAGCATCTCCAACCCAAAGCACCAAGCTCAGCTTGTTCTTCAAGGGCGTGGTGGACGGCTCTCCAAATGACTCGGAAGAGGTCCCAAAACAGCTGGCCGAGGAGTCGCGCCAGATCTGCTGGGAGCCCTCCAAAAGGTGCCGATGAAGGTGGCCTTCCGCAACCCAGGCCTCAACCTCACCAACGCCCTCAAGTCCCCTGCCACGGATGCTGATGTGGAGGCGCTCAAGACCCTTGTCGCACCCATTGTGGACAGGGTGAGCGGAATCAAGAGGGTTGAGGGCGATCGCGTAGATTAGGCCGCCCATTTTCTCTTTCCCTTGCCGGTGCTGGTCATGTCATAGGAACAATCCATTAGAGTTGCGGCAAGCTATCTTGTAATATAACTTTATTTTGAGTATTAATTGCTATGTTATTTCCTTTACTTGATTCCTTCCTTTGTATGTTTTTGCCCTACGCTTTTAGGGGACTTGTCGCTGGCACCTGAGCCGAGCTGAAGTGCGGGACGCCAAAGAGCTGGCGGGTGCCGCTCGACAAGCAACCTTGTCGCAACTAGTCGCAGCTCACTTAAGTTGTTGAGCAGACTCGAAACAAAGTAAGGGCGCAACTAGCTACTTAATTGGTTCCTCTGCGCATGTGTTTTCCATACAAAGTTCGGTCGTTCAAGGAAGATAACTTAAAATTTTTAAAACTGATTGCTCAAACTTTGGCAACTTAGCTTTTCCGTCGCTTGCTTCCCGGTAAGGCTAGACTTCCTTGAGCGACGCTTGGTCCACACCATTATCTTCTCCTTTCCCCCCGGAAAACTTGTGTGCGAGGGAACCTTCCTTTCTTTGAGAAAGAGAAACAAGAGAAAATAAAGATATGGAGCCTTGTGGCTCGTTGTCACTTACCAGGGGTAGGTGCTGCACAAAGTGTCAGACAATGCATGCATAATAGAGGTAAAAAGCATGAAACCGACAAGGTGTGCGAAGCACGCTAGCTTTACTGATGCACGGGGTCTGCGCCCGGCTTTGTACAAAGGATTACATGCATCAGCGGCAAGACTTGTACAAAAGGTGGTTGCCGAACAGGTTCCAAGAACCGCGCCCTCACGGGTAAAACTTACGGAGATGCTCAATATTCCGTGAGTTGCTCACCGGATGCCATCTTCGCCTCAAGGCGGACAGCCGTGCCTAGTGACTCGCTTCACCCGATAAGGGCCTTCCCACTTCAAGGCCAACTTGTTGGAATTCTTGGCGGATCGAACGCTACCAAGAACAAGGTCGCCTTTCCTCGAGACTTCGGCATTGACTTTGCGGCTATGGTAGCGGCGCAAAGCTTGCCGGGTACCGAGCAGCTCGTGACAGCAGTTCAAGACGATCTTCCTCAAGGATCCGCGCGTCATCTTGTGGCAGCTGCTCTTGATCAAGCTCATAATAAGCGAGCACTCGAGGCGATCTCAGATACGAAGTTCCGTGGGGAGAACTGCCTCGCTCCATAGACTAGAGCGAAAGGTGTCCGGCGATGGATCGATTTGGCGTCGCCCCGATCGACCAAAGAACCACCGGCAGCTCCTCAATCCAGCTTTCTTCCGCACTTGTGCAGCGGCCGAAAGTTCCGGTCTTGAGCCCGTGCATCACTTCAGCATTTGCCCTCTCCGCTTGACCGCTGCTTCTCGGATGAGCAACAAGCGGCAGACCTTTGGCGCCAAGATCTTGGACGCATCGCATGAAGGTGCGGCTTGTGAACTGTGGTGCCGTTGTCGGTGATGATCCCGTTAGGGATTCCAAACGACAAACAATCGACCAAGAACTTGATCGCCGATCGTGTTGTCACCTTCCTCATCGCTTCCACTTTCGCCACTTTGTGAACTTGTCGATTGCAACGCATAAGTACTCAAAGCCCCGACAGCTCATGGGAAGGGGCCAAGGATGTCGAGCCCCGCAATCAAAATGGCCAGGATAAAGGGATCGCCCGAGAGCTTGAGCTGGCTGGTGTATCTGCTTGGAATGGAACCGCACGCTTCACACTTGGTTACTTGTGTAGTTGCATCCTCGGAGGGCTGTCGGCCAAAAGAAACCTTGCCGAACGCTTTGCGGCAAGTGCCTGGCGCCAATGTGGTGACCACATATGACTCCATGTATCTTCGCCAACAGCCTTTGTCCGTCCTCCCGGTGAATACACTTCAATTTCACACCGTTGAGTCTTCTTACATGCAGTGCCTGTCGACAAACCGGGTACATACTTGACCGTCGGGCTACTCTTTCCGCTTCTTCTTGCTCTTCGGAAGTTCTCCTTCGAAGGAAATGGACAATCTGCTGCGCCCATGCCGGAGCTTGCGGCTCGACAACAAGGACTAAAGGCACATCCGCTGCTGCGGGAATATCGCCTTCCACGGCAAGAACTCGCGGCTCAGCCGGAGCTTGACGCTCCCGCAAGCTTGCCGGAGCAAAACTTGTCGGGAGCGTCTGCTTCAACGAAACAAACCCTGGGGCTTGTCGGAGCAGACTGCCCCTCAGCACTGTTGGTGTCGATCTTGGGGACCTTCTTGGCGGCGGCTTCTGGAAGCTCTGCCGGAAAGTAGTCACCAGAGATCAACTTCCTATTTTTGCTTTGTCCAGTTGGTGGTGTTACAGACGGTTGAGTCAGCTGGAGCACAAAAATCCCTGGTTCCACAGGTAACTTAGGCGGCGACTTTGACAGCCATCAGCAATGTCATTCTGAGCTCTCAGAATATATTCCATCTACAGGCCGTCTAAGTGCTCTTCTAGCTTCCTCACTGCATCAACGTCAGCTTCCATCAACGGACGCTGATAATTCTTGTTCACTTGGCGGATAACAAGTTGTGAGTCACCCCGACAATGAGCTTCTTGATCCCAAGGTTCATCATGCGATCTCGAGACCGGCAAGCAAACCTTCATACTCTGCTGTATTGTTTGTTGCTTGCTCCTTGGGAAAGTGCATCTGACTCACGTACTTGAGGTGCTCTCCGGTGGGTGCGACAAGCAGCACGCCGCACCGGGCGCCTTTGCAGCGAGAAGGCACCATCAAAGTACATCAGCCACTCTTTGCTTGTTTCCTTAATGGGGACGCTGCTTCGAATTTCTTCATCCGGCGCCGGTGTCCATTCTGCTATGAACTCCGCCAATGCTCGCTTTGGATAGTTGAAGTGCTCTCAAACTTGAGGCCAAAGCTTGACAGCCCAAAGGCCCACTCGACAATCCTGCCTGTTGCCTCCGGATTTTGCAAGATCCTCTTCAGCCGAAAGCGAGTGACAACTGTGATCTCATGTGCCCGAAAGTAATGGCGAAGCTTTCGAGGCCATGAGAAGGCCGAAAAGCAATTTCTGCACACCAGAGTACCTTGACCTAGCCCCTTGCAGAAGGGAGCTGACAAAGTAAACTGGGCGCTGCACCATCCTTTTCTGCATCTTCTCATGCGTCTGCGCAGATCCGTCCTTGTCGAGACCAAAGCTTGCCGGCGAAGCCCCCTGCTTGTCGCTGGATGTGTCTGCCATGGTTGCTAGCTCATCATCCGCCTCCCTCTCCGCTACTAACGCAGCACTAACCACTTGATTGGTTGCCGCTATATATAGCAGCAACTTCTCTTGTGGCTTAGGTGCGACAAGTGTTGGAGTGGAGGATGTATCTCTTCAAGTCTCCGCAGCAAGAACTCCGCTCCGGGTCCATTGCATTGGACCTGCCTTTTTCAAAATTTTGAAAAATGGCAGGTATGCGCCAGCAGAACCTAGAGATAAACTCGCTGGGAGCAGCTACGAACCGCAAGCCTTCAGACATCCTTGACGCGCTTTGGTGCTTCAATCCGTTCAATGGCCTTGATCTTGTCGGGATTGGCTTCAATTCCCCGCTGAGACATGAAGAAACCGAGAAGCTTGCCGGAAGGGACTCCAAACACACGCTTCTCAGGGTTGAGCTTGAGGTTGATCTTGCGCAGATTTGTAAAGGTTTCGTCTAAATCTTGAACCAGGGTCGCCTTGTCCTTGCTTTTGACCACTATGTCATCCATGTATGCTTCCACATTTACGTGCATTTGCGGCTCAAAAGCCGCCATGAACTACTCTTGCAAACGTTGAACCGCATTCTTTAACCCGAAGGGCATCCGTACAAAACAGTATGTGCCACATGGGGTGATGAATGCGGTCTTCTCCTCATCCTCTTCCGCCATGAAGATCTGATGATATCCTGAATATGCATCCAGAAATGAAAGCAAATCACATCCGCCGTGGAGTCAACAATCTGGTCGATGCGCCGCAAGGGAAATGGATCTTTGGGACAAGCTTTATTGACATCGGTAAAGTCGTCTGAAGCCTCCATTTCCGTTAGCCTTATGCATAACTACAGGATTGGCCAACCACATAGGATGGAGCACTCCTCTGACAAGGCCTGATGCTTCCAGTTTCTTGATTTCTTCCGCGATGAACTCTTGACGCTCCACTGCTTGCTTCCTAACTTTCTGCTTGACGGGCCGCGCATGAGGACAAACATCAAGATGGTGCTCAATTACTTTCCTGGGAACACCGGGGATGTCAGACGGTTGCCACGCAAATACGTCGACGTTCGCCCGCAGGAAAGCAACGAGCGCGCCTTCCTATTTAGGGTCGAGAGAGGCAATCGATGGTGAAGGTACCACCAGCCGCCCCTCCTTGGCTGACACCTTCTAGGTCTCTGGTGGAGATGTCATCGTCTTCTTATACTTGCCGGTGGAGCTAGATGGTGCGTCCTCGACGGTAGCGCAGCACTCCGAAGAGGTGCGCTTGCCGGAGTGGGCATCAGAGCTCTTGCCGGACTTGGTCTTCATCTTCCCCCCGGGAGCTTCAAATGCAAGTGGCTTGCAATCTGTCGCTGCCATCGCTTCCGGTAGATCTTGTCGGCGCAGATAAGAGCATCCTTCTTGTCGCCAGGATGTAGATGACACTTATCGGGCCTGGCATCTTCAGCATGTTGTAGGCATAGTGAGAGGCCACCATGAATTTGGCAAGTGCTGGACGACCAAGTATTCCATTGTAAGGCAATGGAAAGTCAGCAACATCAAAGGTGACCCTCTCAGTCCTGAAGTTCAACTCGCTGCCAAATGTCACCGCAAACAGCGTGATCTTTCCCTTCGGCTTGCTCCTTCCCGGATTGATTCCTTGAAAAGTGCCGGTCTCTTCGAGCTCGCCATCAGAGATCTGGAGTTTCTGGAGTACCGCTGAGGAGATCAGATTCAAGCCGGCCCCGCCGTCAACTAGCATCTTGGTGACCTTGAGGTTGCGGATAGTTGGTGAAACCAACATCGGCAAGCACCTGACCGCAGTTACGCCGATCGTGGTGGTCCTCAATGTCAAAGATGATAGGCGTGCGGACCATTTCAGAGGCTTGCGTGACTCGATGGATGGTTCTCGCTGCATTGACCTCCGCATCCACCGCTTGAGTTGGCGGTGGGAGGTATGCAGAAGCACCGCCACAACGCACAGGACCTCTGTGGCTTTCTCGAACTCCTGCTCACCGGTTTCGGCCATCGCCCATGTCTTCATCGCCGTTGCGTCGTCATCCTTGTCGCGCCACGGGAGGTCTATCTCCTTGTCGCTGCTTGGCCTTGCATGGCGTCCTCCCCGGCAGGCGTTTCTTGCTTGGTTCCTCCGGCACCCTCCCGGCCTTCTCCTTGTCGCGTTGCTCAGTATTCAGCCTTCGCTGCTCGACAAGCTGCTCGACCTTCTTGCAGCTCTGGAGGTCATGGCCCTTGGTGCGGTGGATCTTGCAAGATCGCTTGCCGGAGCCATCCTCGCTTGTCGGCGGCTGCCACAGATCGGCGATTGGTGCCAGCGGCAACCTCCTTGCCGGAGCTACCAGCCTTGGCGTTCTTGGCGCCACCTCCGTTGCCGGACTGCTCAACAACTAGCACATCTCTGCCTTTCTTTTTCCTGTTGCCCCGTCGCCGGCTCTTCTTTGCCGGGGCGGTCTCTTCACTATCAGATCCTCCTGCTGCGGTATTCTCTCCGGGGAGTCTCATCCCTTCCTCAGCACGTGCACACTTGTCGGCCAGTATGATAGTTCATCGACGTCTACGATCTTGCACATCGCCATCTCCTCCGCATCTCGCGGTTTCGCGACGCTCGATGGAACGCGCTGATCACCGCGGCAGGGTGGACGTCTGGGATGTTGTGCTGTACACGGCTAAATCTTTGAATATACTTGCGCAGGGGCTCTCCTTCCTTCTGGGCGAGCAGATAAAGGTCGCTTTCTTGGCCATGGGGCTTGTGGCCGCCTGTAAAGGCGCCGACAAACTGATGGCATAGATCTGCCCAAGAAGATACGGAGTTGTCCAGCAAGTGCATGAGCCAGGACCTGACATTGGGCTTTAGCACCAGCGGGAAGTAGTTGGCAATGATCTTGTCGTCTCGCCCCCCCGGCAGCCTGCACCGCGATGGTGTAGATGCTGAGGAACTCCGACGGATGCGTCTTACCGTCGTACTTCTCTAGTACGTCTGGCTTGAAGTTTTTCTTACTGGGCCACTGGACTTGCCGCAGCTCACGAGTGAACGCAGGGCAACCTACCGCATACGGCAAGTCGCCTGGTTCCTCTTGCGCGCGCTTGTCGGATTGACGCCGCACTTCTCTTCGGGCGCCGATGCAGTTCGGCGCCCTCTTGCCGCTGCTCGTGAAGAACTTGGCGCTGATCGCGATGAGCTCGTGGATCTGATGACACAGTGGAGTCGCTGTCAAGGTGGATCCGTGAGTCGGGCGATCTTGGCCTTCGTGGCGGAGAGTGCATGGTGGTTGCACCCCAGCGGTCTCTGCCGCCAGCTGCTCGTGTTTCGCAGTCCCGCTGCAGCTGGCGATGCACTCGGTTGCCGCGGAGCGTCGCCGTTGGCGAAGCCGATGAGACTTTGTATGGTGGCCCTCCATTCATCGACCTTGTCGGTCGTTGGAGGGTAATCCAGGAGCAGTTGTGCTCTCGCTAGAGCTTCTGCTGGAGTAGTGGGTGGCAGTGGCGAACGGCGCGAGGAGCGGGATATGCTCGGACTTCTAACTATGTTAGAAGGAGCAGTATCCCGTCCGGGCGATCGCGTTTCGCCGCGCCGCATGTTGGCGTGCATGCTGGTCTTGAGCATCCCGAGATCCTCCAGCTCAATCTCGGTCCAACGAGCGTATGGCATTGTGAATGCCATGACGCTGTCCGTCCCGCACCTCCTGAGACGGGCGCGGTGCATGTACGGACGCCAGGTCTGCGCAGCCTTGTCCTTGGACTTGGCAGCACCGTGAGCTCCCCCGTCGTCGTCCATTCTTCTGCCGGCGTCTACCCCACCACCTGTTTGCTCCGGTGGTGGTGGGTTCGACGCGGACGGGGCTTCTGCCGCCGAAGCCTTCTTCTTCGGTGGCATGTTGACGAAGATGATGAAGATCTAGCTCGCGTGGACGCCGGATCAGGTTCACACAACCTCGACGCTTCTACCGGGCGCGCCAAAGATGTCGGGCAAGCTGATCTCGCCCACGAGCACCTATGGGGCCGGCGGACCGAGCCCCTTTCGGTTCGAGGGGAGCGGAGGTCGCACGAAGAGCAGATCGAGGCGAAGCACGCGAGAGGTTTACCCAGCTTCGAGCTCTCCGAGAGATAACACTCCTACCGCTGCATGTCTAGGTGTATTGCGTTCTTGCTCGGGAGCGCTAAGGGCTACAAGACACGCGAAGCTGCTAACGAGACCGAGCGTGGAGGGAACTGATCGACCAACCCTTTCTACGCTATGCGCATGGGCCTCCTTTTATATGCTCAAGGGGCTCCGGCGGTGGCAACGTAGACGGGGGTACAAATGGAAAAATAGTGGTTGGTACACCTACTTGTACAGTGTACAGTGTACTATACCTAACCCTGACGGCAGGGGACAAAGGCATTAAATGCCCGTCTAGTCGCCCTAACAGTGCAAACAGGGACCGTCAGGGGCGCCACCGTTCGCCACGATGGCAAACTTGTCAGCGCTGCTTGCCACCTCGCACCGCTGGCTGCACAGCCTCTCGCCACGCGCGCCTGGAAAGGCCCCAGGGCGACACGTTAGTGGATGCGTTGGAGCGTAGGTACAGAGAGGTGGTCTGCCGCGGCAAGCGCCTTGCTGCAGTTGTTGTCTTGTCGCGTCCGGAAGCTTGCCGCTCACCGGGCCTTCCCGGCAAGTTCCTCTTGCCGGGGCCTTGTCTTGTAAGTGCCTGGGGTGGCCTTCCCGGCAAGCTCCTCTTACCGGGGCCTTGTCTCCTTGGCTTGAATACTTTGTTCTTGAATGGCTCCAAAGGAACAACGGAGGACCTTGGCGGTCACCCGGTAAGCCTTGCCGCGGAGGATTGCAACTGCCCGTGCACAAGTTCGGGATACTAGGGTACCCCTACTCTAGTACACCGACAAAGATATTACTAAAAGGATCGAACTAAGAAAAACAGTAAAGATAGAGATGTGATGGTGATACGATACCGGGGCAACTCCCCCAAGCTTGGTAGTTGCCAAGGGGAGTGCCCATACCCATATGATTATGTCTCCCTTGCTGGTGAAGAAGATGGTGGTGACGATGGGTAGTCGCACATCGAGCGTAAGAGATCCTCCAACTTGCGGATAATGCCCTTGAGTGCAACAATATGCTTTTTCAACAAAATATTTTCACGTGTGAGATACTTGTTTTGTATACAAGCTAACTCAATCATCTCGAAAGCTTCGATCTCAGTTGGGGTAAGAAGATTGTGGTCAAGTTGAAGGATGTCTTATGTTGCCGGAACTTGGTCCTCCGTGGCCTTCTTGATCCCTTCATCCTTGTTGATCTCCATGGGTTCTTCCCTCTTCAACTCTATCTTCATTAGCCAAGCATCGTTGTCACCATTGTTGGAGGAGGGGGACGACATGATGTCTGGCCTTGACAACCTTGACAGAGAACAACTCAAAACAAGAACAGAGGATAATTGCGTGATACGGTGGTCAAAACCTTCGGGAGATTATATAATGAATTTTTACCTACCAAAATACGTATCGTGCAAGAAAACGGAGTCCGGAGAGCGCACGAGGAGCCCATGAGGCAGGGAGGCATGCCCAGGGGGTAGGGCGCGCCCTCACCCTCGTGGAGCCCTCGTGTCCTTCCCGGACTGCTTCTTATTTTTCTATTTTTCTAAATATTCCAAAACAGAGAAAAATTGCCATTAGAACTATTTTGGAGTCGGTTTACTTACCGTACCACATACCTATTCCTTTCCGGACTCTGAAACGTTCCGGAAAGTGTCCCTTATGTATTCCTCCGGTGTTACGGTTTCATTAACATTAGTTTCAACATTTATAGGATTACCTGAGATATAATGTTTGATTCTTTGACCGTTCACCACCTTCGGATTTGTGCCCTCGAAGTTGTTGTGTTTTATGTCACCGAAACAATAAACCTCCTCGATAACGTAAGGGCTTTGCCATTTAGAGAGAAGCTTTCCTGCAAAAAATCTTAAACAGAGTTGTATAGCAATACATAATCACCTGCATTAAACTCACGCTTTTGTATTCTTTTTTCATGCCATCTTTTAACTTTTTCTTTAAAAAACTTGGCATTTTCATAGGCTTGGGTTCTCCATTCATCAAGTGAGCTAATGTCAAACAACCTCTTCTCACCGGCAAGTTTGAAATCATAATTGAGCTCTTTAATGGCCCAATATGCCTTATGTTCTAGTTCGAGAGGTAAGTGACATGCTTTCCATAAACCATTTTATACGGAGACATACCCATAGGATTTTTATATGCAGTTCTATAGGCTCATAATGCATCATCAAGTTTCTTGGACCAATTCTTTCTAGATCTATTAACAGTCTTTTGCAAAATTAATTTGAGTTCTCTATTACTCAATTCTACTTGACCTCTAGACTGTGGGCGATAAGGAGATGCAATTCTATGATTAACATCATACTTAGCAAGCATTTTACAGAAAGCACCATGAATAAAATGTGAACCACCATCAGTCATTAAATATCTAGGGACTCCAAATCTCAGAAAAATAACTTCTTTAAGCATCTTAATAGAGGTGTTATGATCAGCACTACTAGTTGGAATAGCTTCTACCCACTTAGTAACATAATCAACAGCAACTAAAATATGAGTATACCCATTAGAGGCAGGAAACGGTACCATATAATCAAAGCCCCAAACTTCAAATGGTTCAATAACAAGTGAATAATTCATAGGCATTTATTGAAGTCTACTAATATTACCAATTCTTTGACATTCATCACAAGATAAGACCAAACTACGGGCATCCTTGAAGAGAGTAGGCCAATAAAGACCGGATTGCAATACCTTATGCGCAGTTCTGTCTCCAGCGCGGTGTCCTCCATAAGCCTCGGAATGACACTTGCGTAGGATCTGTTCCTGTTCATGCTCAGGTACACAACGTCTAATAACACCGTCTACTCCTTTATAAGGATGTGGGTCATCCTAGAAGTAATGTCTCAAATCATAGAAAAACTTTTTCTTTTGCTGGTATGTGAAACTAGGTGGTATGAATTTAGCAACAATGTAATTAGCATAATCAGCATACCATGGAGCAGTACGAGAAGCATTTATGAAATTTAATTGTTCATCAGGAAAGCTATCATCAATAGATAGTGGGTCATCAAGAACATTCTCTAACCTAGAAAAGTTGTCTGCAACGGGGTTCTCAGCTCCCTTTCTATCAATAATATGCAAATCAAATTCTTGTAGCAAGAGAACCCATCTAATAAGTCTAGGTTTAGCATCTTTCTTTTCCATAAGATATTTAATAGCAGCATGATCTGTGTGAATATTTACTTTAGAATCAACAATATAAGGCCTGAACTTATCACAAGCAAATAAAACTGCTAAGAATTCTTTTTCAGTAGAAGCATAATTTCTCTGAGCACTGTCTAGAGTTTTACTAGCATATTGAATAACATTTAATTTCTTATCAACTCTTTGCCCTAGAACAACACCTACATCATAATCGCTAGCATCACACATAATTTCAAAAGGTAAATTCCAATCAGGTGGCTGAACAATAGGTGCAGAGATCAATGCTTTCTTAAGTATTTCAAATCTTCTACACAATCATCATCAAAGACGAATGGTATATCTTTTTGTAATAGATTAGTCAGAGGCCGAGAATTTTTTGAGAAGTCCTTAATGAACCTCCTATAAAAGCCGGCATGACCAAGGAAACTTCTTATACCCTTGATGTCCTTGGGACACGATAGCTTTTCAATAGCAACAACTTTAGCTTTATCAACTTCAATACCTCTTTCATAAATTTTATGCCCCAAGACAATACCTTCATTAACCATAAAGTGGCACTTCTCCCAATTCAAGACAAGGTTAGTTTCTTCACATCTCTGCAAAACTCGATCAAGGTTGCTCAAGCAATCATCAAAAGAGGATCCATAAACGGAGAAATCGGCCCATGAAAACCTCACAAATATTTTCACAAAAGTCAGAGAATATAGCCATCATGCATCTTTGAAAGGTAGCAGGTGCATTACATAAACCAAAAGGCATACGTCTATAAGAAAAAGTACCAAAAGGGCAAGTAAAAGTGGTCTTAGCTTGATCTTCAGCTGACACAGGTATTTGAGAGAAACCAGAATAACCATCTAGAAAGCAAAATGTGTATGTTTGGATAA